>CM075870.1:21856553-21904053 GCA_038021265.1 Cyprinella venusta | reverse complement strand
TCACGCTCGGAATTGCTATAGCGGGCTTCCTCCTGGGAGTGCCGCTGACCACACGGGTGAGTGACAAACACATTTGAGCAAACACACCCACATGTTCTTTATCCATGGATTGATTGTTTTGCTGTGTGCAATGTAGGCAGGGATATACTGGTTGCTGCTTATGGACAATTACGCTGCGAGTTTCTCTCTGGTTGTCATCTCTTGCATCATGTGCATCTGTATAATGTATGTCTATGGTGAGTCTTCTAAGTCACTTTTACATCCTGTATATAAAGGCCACCGTTGCTGGATGTAAACCAAAGTGTTAATTTCCATGTTGTGTTTCCAACCAGGTCACAAGAACTATTTTAAAGATGTGGAGATGATGCTTGGCTTCCCTCCTCCAATCTTCTTCAGGGTCTGCTGGAGATTTGTGTCTCCTTTAATTATTTCCGTGAGTAAGAGGTTGTTCTGATTAAAATGTGTCTGAATCAGGTATTCTTCAAACTATATCGTTTATAACAATCCTTTTTGTCTCTGTCTCTTCACAGTTCATTCTGATTTTCACTGTGATACAGTACAAGCCTATTACGTACAATGACTACGTGTACCCTGGTTGGTCATTGGTCATTGGGTTTGCCATGGCTTTGTCTTCAGTTATCTGTATACCTGTCTATGCTCTGTTCAAGATTGCTGTGTCTGAGGGATCGACATTTACAGAGGTAAGTGCACTAAACAAAGTAATTATGCTTTAGAAAAATGTTTACAATCATGTACGTTTACATGCAACGAAGACTCCAGTGAAGTCCGTAGACTAATAATCGCAAACCATTAGTAGTAAATCATTGTATTTATTTATTTATTTATTTATTTATTTATTTTTAAATGGAATGGGTCACTTCATTGGCCGACATGTTGTAATCGCATAACTAGCCAAAAACTTCTCAAAATGTCTGAGAAGCCAGTGAATGGCCCCATTTTGGTCCCTCCATTGACAGTCGACACAACTGACATGTTGACACTTCGAAACGTTCAAAAAAAGATTGTGAAACTAATCCATATGAATTGAGTGGTTTACTCCAATTATTCTGAAGAGACCCGATCAGTTTATATGATGAACAGGTTTTATTTTGGGTTTTAGGCTCGTGTGTTACGCAGAATGTTTGAGCTTCTGTAAGAACTAATGAGTTTTTTTTTCTTGTGCGTCAGGCATGTATGATTTAGCTTCTGTTTAACTGTAATATCTTTATTGTCGACCAAGGTGGAAAATTGTCTTTCGCTCACCAGCAGTTAAAAGAAATGTTAATTAATAGATATGTTCGTTGTTCGCTGATCAATGCTTATATGTAAATGAAAACCTAAATTTACATCATACTGTATAAAGGATCGAGTCTCTTCAGAAAATTTGACCCGAACTGCTCAATTCATATGGATTAGTTTTACGATCTCTATATGAATTTTTTAAAGTGACACAGGTTTCAGATTTCATTTAAAACATCTTCATTTGTGTTCAAGGCCGTAACCAGGGTCTGAAAATTAGTGAGGTCCGGGGTGTTGTGTAAAGAATTGTGCTATAGGCCTAATAATGATTAGGCTATTGGACCCACATGGACATGAAGCAGAGTCTTTGCCTTTCTTATATTTCTGTAATTCACACAGATTAAACACAAATATACTGGCTGCATAGATTGCTAGTTGAGAAACACTGCTTTAATTATTGTAGTGAAACACTAAAATAACACAATAACACATAAACAAACCTATTTATGATGATTTTGTGAAACAGCATGAGCCGTCTTCCAGCTGGCCAATAAGGTTATTTGGCAAATTTCATTCTGTAACATACAGATCTCTATTATGCTATTGTTTTGATAGTGTTATAGCCTACATTTCTTACAGGTAATCATGATGATCATTGCGTTTGTCTTACCGAATATGGTAGCTTTATGCAATTGCATAAATTTATTTATTTATTTATTTTTTAACACCGACAGTAATGTTGCCAGATATTGCTACTGAAACAAGCAAAACAAAATAATTATAATAATAATAATAATCTGAAATTAGTTCAAAGCTTGTGTTTTGGAAATAAGATGAATGTATCACTAACCCTAACATGCAACTTTCCACTTTAATAACTTCCTAAAGTGTCACATTAAATCAGAAAAACAGGTCCAGGAGATAACTGCATCTGTCCATTAGGTGGATCTGGCAACACGTAGGCTGCACATGCCCTCATTCACAACGCGCTCTCGAGCCCCATTCACTGCGCTAGCTTCTCACAGCAATGAATTGCGAACACTCATATGAGGTGGTTTAAACACGGCTAATTAATCATTCAGAGAGCATGACATTTTATTTTTGAATGTAAAAAAATGTCCGGTGACCTCATAGCTGGCTACGACCCTGTTTGTGTTTCAAAATGAACAAATGACTTACAGATTTGGAACGACATGATGGTGAGTAATTGACAATGTACAACAGTACAATGACACTGTTCTTTTGTCAAATCAACTTAAATAATTTATGTAGTTCAGATAACATAATATTTTGAGTTTCTGATTATTAAACCACCTTCATTGTATCAACTCAGTTTTTCCATTTCAATGAACTTAATTTTAAGGCAACCAGGTTACTTAATTTTTTAAGTATTTGGGGGAACAAACCCTTTAAGAATTTTTTTTATGATAACTAAATTTTCCTGAAAAAATCTTTAAAGTATGCCAATCCTTTTGAACAAAATTCAACTGTTTTTAAACCAACTCTTTCCTCTGCAGCGTTTGAAGAACTCCTTGAAGCCTGACCTTGACTGGGGCCCTGCTCTCCAGGAGCACCGCAAGGGGCGATACGCCACCACGGGCCCTGAATCTGTGGAGGTGTGCCCTCTCAAAGAAGACCTGAAGGATGAGGGGAAAGAGAAACTCAAGGAGAAAGAGGATGAGATTGGTCTGACCATCCCAGGAAGCAACGGCTCCACATTGAACCCCACACCCAGCGCATAGAGGAGCCCCTCCACACCTTCCCCCCAGGACGGTTCCCATTCCCACACTGCGGGACAGGCCACTCTCGCTGGAGACCTTTACATATTGTAAGGGCTTTATGAAATCTAACCTCTAGAGAAATTGGTTGTCATCCAAAACCTTTTTCTTTTTTGTTCACATAATTTAATACTGCAGTTTTTTTAAAGAAAAAAAAGACATGTTCATATACAGGAGGTATTTGCATACACGCAGTGTGTATATAGCGCATTGTACAATATTTTCACTCTGTGTTGTATAGTCTGGAGATGTGACTGTAGCGGCAACAGGAGCTGCAGTGGGATTTGGCTTGTGTGTGTGTGTGTGGTGGCGGCAGTGCTGGTCAGGTTTAAAAGCTGAAGACCAAATATTCTTTGTGGCAATGTTGTAATGCCATCGTTAAGGGGAGTGCTATTTTCAGTTTCTGTTTTGTACCTATTGTCTTGTTTGGGAACCTTCTCATTCACAAGCCAATATGGGTTTTTCAGTGGCCAATGGGGTTGTCTGAGAGTAGGGTGGCCGATGGTCAATATAATGCCTGTATGTGATAAATAAAATGATCTTTAACACTGTATTAACTCAGAATTCGCTTAAATATACAAACCAGGACATGCAATTGTCCATCGACTAGACTACCGGTAAGTTTTGGGGCTAAAACTTTCATTAATCGTCCATGTAGACTGGCTGATACTGATAAATAAGAATAGGCCAAGAGAATACCCACTCTATTTCCCTTTTAAGTGAGAGCAAAAATACAAAACAAAGGATATTTGGTCTTAAGCTCTTACTGACTGAGGTATCTGGACCGAGGCAAATAACTTCTCAAGCCAATTCTCAGGGTTACACACAATTTGCTTTTTTTGTGAAGCATTTTCCAATACCTTGAGATGATTTATTGCTGATGTTGAGTGTTTGACATGAAGGAGAGGGATTTTCATGTAGGAAATTCCACATGAAATGCCAAATCTGTCTAGTCTTCCAGGCATCTCCTGAGCGAGGGGATCACGTGTGCGATAACCAGAAGCAGCTAGTTCCTCATTAGATTCAGTACTGTAGTATGCACACTAACCCTGCTCTTCACAGAAAAGGAGGCATGTTACCAAAAACATGTGCACAGACCTTTGTATTCTGATGATTTAGCTGGTATGTTTGTGTGTAATTTGATGTTGTCTATGCGTGTTAAGAGACTTGAACTGGTGTGTGTCTGTGTGTCATTTAAAGGCATCTGGCCGTGCTGAGCCAAGCAGTTGTGTTTTTTGAATAATGCTGAACGATCAGAAGTAAACGTAGCATCAGTCACAATCACTGTAGTTAGTGTAATTGTTGGGTAGTCAGCCGTTTTTCCTTTGTATTATTGTGAATAACATGAAATAGTCTTGCGAGACATAAAATGTCAAACTATCTGACTTTTAAAATAGAAACCACAGCATATTAGGTGTGTTTTTTTTTTTGTAGGCGATAGGGAGGGAGATTCTCAGATTAAGAGTTTGGTAGTTGGTATGGCTAGATGCTGCTTATCATATCATTCCAGTGACGTATCAAAAGGATTACTTAGGATGCTTACGGTTGAAGTGGCACATGTACTTGGATAGAGAGTCCTGGTTACACTGTGAATTTGTCTGGGATGTTGCCTGATGCCTTTTCAACAGGGATTCTGGCAAGGTAGCTGCTATGGGTTGACGCATCACGTATTGAGACTTCTGATGAAACGGCGAATCGCTGTGTATAGTGAAGTCAAAGTAGTATTGGTGTTTCTCTTTTGCGTTGTGCATTGAGAAACGCAATACGTATGTCACTTGCTGCTTCTGTCATTTTGAGTCGAAATAGGAACAGTACATACAAAGTTTCAGCTTTGAATTTAGCTTAATTTAGTTATGAAATTTAAACAAATGTCGTTTTTACGCTCTTTAATGTGGCCCGGCAGACCGCTGCAGTCGCCTCAGTTCAAACGGCGACACGCATCATTTCTTCCTTGCAGAGGGAAGACAAAGAAATGAATAGTGCTAATAGTTAAGAAAAATGTTTAAAATCGAAGACTCTAGTGAAATCTGTAGACTAATAATAGTAAACCGTTTTTAGTAAATCATAGTATTTCTTTCTTTCTTTTACATGGAATGGGTCACTTCATGGTCCGACATGTTGTAATCCCATAACTAGCCAAAAACTTCGTCTGAGAAGCCAGTGAATGGCCCATCTATAGTACTGGAGTAAATTTCCTCCTTGTTCATCCTGTTCAGTATTTCTTCTGCTCTCTATCTGAATACTTAAAGGGTTAGTTCATGCAAAAAAAGAAAATTCTGTCATCGATTACTTACCCTCCTGTCGTTCCAAAACCTTAAGACTTAAATTTATCTTTGAACCTCCAATGAAGGTAATGTTAATGAAATCTGAGAGATTTTGGTCCCTCTATTAACAAAGTTTCAGCTTTAAAATTAGCTTCATTTTATGAAATTAAAACAAATGTAATTTTGACGCTCTTTAATGTGGCCTGGCAGACCGCTGCAGTTGCCTCAGTTCAAACGGCAACACAGATCATTTCTTCCCCTTTTACTACTAGTTATTGCAGGAATAAACATCAGAAACTATGTTGAAAGATACAGTGCAGCTTCCTGAACTCAACAGTACAACTTGTATCTCGAAAGAGGTCAATAAAACAGCTTGTGAACAACATCACGACATTACATTTACCTCAGGAAAGTCCATTGTTTCTCAATTAGAAGGGGAAAAACTATTTTTGAGAAGAGCATATCTGTAAAATTATAAATGTATTCACCCTAAATACATTACATTTAATAAAACTCAGTTAATTAAAGTTTATTTTCAGTTAATAAAACTCAGTGTTTTTTTTCTGAAACCGACTCAAAATGATGGAGCAGGTCAGATAAAATCAGTATTCAAAACCTGATGGCATAATAGTCTAGAGTTTAGAGTTGTACATTTTATTAATCTCTGCATGACGTTAAGGTGTGTATATATATATATATAGCCTATATTCAAGATTTTATCCAAAAATATATAAAATACAATCTAACTTTAAAAAGTTAGAAAAAGAGAAAAAAAGAGATGCAACAAGAATAAAAGTAACCCTGCTGCCTAACAGGAGATATCGGACACTCAGGGGAGTAGTTAGAGATTCATTGGTCTTTGTGAGCTAATAGCACAACCATACATGCAAGTCACAGACTCTAGCTTTTCCTCTGTTAGACAGATTAGAGCAGCAGTTTAGGTGTCGTGAGACTAACCGCACTTTTATTTACTGGTACACTTTAGCTGGCTACGTACACAGTAGCTACTGTATGATTAATCGCTGTTGCAAATGTGAATGCACAAGACTGAAGCCCTCTCATTTGTCTGATATGTGGTCCTCAGACCTTGAACTTGGCATGAAGACCATGTGTCTGTCTCTAGGTACTGCAATGTGAAGAGACCGAGACATGCGTACTCTTTATATAACAGTAGACATGTTATGCATCAGTGCCGTTCTTGCACTGTTCCACACCTCTAGTCCTCTCTCTCTCTCTCCCTCCGTTGTACAGTAATGTAAAAAAAGACAAAAATTCAACTGATGTTTGTGTTATCTGTTTTTATCAGGGTGGGTTGCTGTAGTGGGGTTTATTTTTAGTTGTTTTTACTTTATTTCTTATGGTAACGTAGCTAATGTTATGTGTACAGAGTGCTCTGTGTAGTGGACGTTCTGTCACTATTGATGTCGTACAGTAATTTTAATCAGTATGTAATGATCTGTTTTTGCCATTTAACAGAAATCTACCTTTCTAAGAGATTTTTCCTTTTTATTTTTATAGTACTAAAACTGTATTTTATCATCAGTTGTAATGTTTTTTAGCTATATTCAGTGACACTACATTTGTTCCTTCCTAAACCTCCTCAAGCCAGCTGATCTCAACTCAAACATTGCCAAACAAAGGCTTTGGACTGAAACTTGAAAAAGAAAAAAAAAAATGCTTTTTGAACAAGCGTCTGGTCAAACAGAAATCATTGATGTGAAAGGACACAGTCTAAAGCCAACAATGTTATATCTTCATCTCAGTATTGTAAGTGTATTTGTAGTGCTGCAAAACCCTTTAAGAACATTTCTGTCAATTTCATTCACAGTTTCATGTATTCTGCACAATGTAAAAAGAAACGGAGAAAGCATATTTGATCTCCCGGAAAGAAAAATGCATTTGAAAATTATATATACTGAATTAATGTTTTGGAAATTTTATTTTGGTATATTAACAGGACACGTCAATCTGCTGTTGGGAAGCAAAAAAAAAAAATGCGTTTCTAAGAAGAACCGAACACTTTTACATTAGTTTGTAAATGAATTGTGATGGAATACACCTTCAAATGACATGACAGGGCTGTGTTGTAACAAGCAAAACAAAAATATATGCACATAAAAACCTCTTGGTTCTAGATTGAAATATGTATTGAGCACAATTTTGCGGCTTTCAAATGAAACTGAATTCTTTAATTTACTTACCGTGGTGTTTATTCAAAACAGCATCATGTATTTTAATGTTGTTACAGCACTTTAAAATGTATTCGTGTTTGAACAGAAAATAATACATAACTGCAAAAAAATAAAATCCACATCGCTCCCATGTACTGTATCCTAAAAGAAGAGATCTCATCACAATAGTGTGTGCGTGTGTGTGTGTGTGTGCGCGTGTACCCGTGTGCTCATGGCAGTATAAAAACAGTGAAGTAAAAAGACAAGCACAATAATGACATGAGCTCAGTACTTTATCAAACATATCTAACCATGTCTTTTCCATTTTAGGGCCAAACTGAATTGAAATTGTCTTAGTCATGTCAGCTGTATGTCTTAAACTGTTCAATTTGAAATGGTAAATAAAGTTTATTTTAAAGATCACCTTGTGGTTTGTGTTTTATTCCTATTGGTAAGGGCCATGGCTTGTTAGTGAAAAACAAAACAAAACAATGAAGAGCAGTGTCCAGTTCTTGTTAAAGAGAAGTGAAAAGGCTGTTGGGCTGAGGAACGGACGGGTGTCTGTTCCCTCTCTGCCCCCTGCTGGCGGTTCTCTGTACTGCAGGAGGAGCAGGATGGAGGTGGTCACCGTTTCTGGTCACCTCCATCTTTAGGAGGAAGTCTTTGACGGATCCTGATGCTCTGACTGTGGCTGCTGGCACCAGTCTGAATGCTGAAGCTCTTACTGAATTTCCTCTGTACTTGCAACCTTTGTCCCCCTCTTCCAAAGCAGAAGTAGGGCTTGTGGAAAAGCTCATTAGTGGTACCTCGCTCCCGATGTGGTTTGTGTCTCTGGGCGGACATGGTTTCAAATGGGGAACTGTTGCGTTTGATGGTTTTGATCTTTCTGAATCATTTGCAGACAATGTAAGACCACTCATCTCCCTTTAAAAAAAAACATACTACATTTATGCCAAAAGAAGCTTGGAACAACTACATGACTGCAGAGGTGGACAAAGTACTCAATGTACTTACTTGAGTGAAAGTACAGATACTACTGGACAAATATTACTCCGTTACAGACCTTTTCACTTTCACTTTCCAGTAGTGGGATTTGAATAAGTGCACTCAATAACGTCCACAATGCTTTCAAACACCCAAATAGCTTTTTTGGCTTTTCGTTTCAGTATGCATATGTTAGCCTTACTGTTATCTGTAAGCTAGTGTGCTCCAAAACAATGACAACATTTCAGGTTGATATCAGAATCCAACGTCAGATTGGTGTTAATCTCCAACGTTGGACAGACGTTGGATTGTGGTTGAAATGAAAATCAGGTTGACGTCAGATTGTGTACAGACGTCAAGTGTACAGACCGTTTAATAAGAAATTTATAAAGACAGTTCACTTCGTGTATACAGACAGGAGCCATCTTAGAAAATAGTCTCGATAAGTCGATACCCGAATGCCGTTCAGAACATAGACATCATATAGGTAGACGCCCTATCGACCGCTACTGACTATTGGCACGGACGAGAATTGGAGCCGCCATCTTAAACCGGTCATCCGCTCCGCTCAGTGTGATCTGAATGGCAGGTGAAATGAGCTGTCAGCGCATTAAATTAATCATATCTCACTGAATACTGAACTGATTTTCACGCGGATTTTTTTGCTGCAAAGGTCATTCATGTAGCTATGATACAGGACACATGGTTTAGCGTATTTTAATATACATTGTAGTTTTAACAGTAATATAATATTCTGATATAAGATATAAAGTGACCAGACACAATATATGTGACGAAGGAGGATATAATGTATTTTATAAATCACACACTCTAAATATAATAAAGAAGCAGAAACAGATAGTAGCAGTAAAGTAAGATATTTTAATAAGTTGAAGAAACAATTTATGATTGACACAAGCACATACATACACACGAACACACACACACACTCTCGCTCTCTCTCACACACTTAGCCTGCACACACACACACACACAGAGAGAGAGAGAGAGAGAGAGAGAGAGAGAGAGAGAGAGAGAGAGAGAACGCCGAATCCACCGAACGCAGCCACCTGTAATAAAAATTGAGAAGAAGCTTTTCAACGTGTTTGCATCAGTAATTTCTAAAAAATTAAATTCGGACAACATTAAGCCTATACCTTTTTTATTGTAGGCTATGTGGACGTGGGTGGGTAAAATGACGAGACTAAAGCCCTATTCGGATTAACATTACAAAGGTAGATAGAGTAAGTTAATAATGTAATTTTTTACCACAGGACTTCTGTAATATCAATAGCCAAATAGCATGTGATAAGAAGTTATCTAAAACTAGAAGTTGGAGGGGTTACTCAATTTGCCCATCGCTGTCATGCGTGTACATTACGTTGCTTCCTGATGTGCGCAAACACAAATAACCTATACAACAGGGCAGTTGAATGCTTATCTGATAACCTAGAAGCTCTAATTTAACAGTTACCCCGCCTCTCCATGCCGGGTGAACACCGGCTGATGCAGTAATTACAGCATTTCACAACGATTTCAGTACAGTAATAGCAAATATCCTTGCTCCTTCTCAATTATCTGGTAATATTCTATTCACAAAATACAACCGATAGTACGGTAATGTTAAGACTTACTTGTGAAAAACACTATTTTCGGTGGTCCGGCGATTAGAACAGGAAAATGCTCCACAGTGCTCTGGTATCTCATCTGCTGCCACGCAACGAGACTAGGAATATGACCGGTTCAAGATGGCGGCCAGATTTCTCGTTTTCCAGCGGCCAATGGGCTCTATGCACAACTGCACTACTTCCTGAACTTCAGCCAGCTCCTTGTTTCCTGTCTATCATTATTGGACAATTTGATTAATTCAGGTGTGCTTGACCTCAGTAGTCACAGCAACAATAATCAAACACACCTGAATTAATCAATGTGTCCAATAATGCCAGACAGGAAACAAGAAGCTGGCTGAAGTTCAGGAAGTAGTGGAGCTGTGCATAGAGCCTATAGGGTATCTAGTCTCTATATGATATCTATGGTTCAGAAGTACGCTGAACTTCATACAGCTCACTCAGCACGACGTTTGTGGTTTGATGGCTCCTGTCTGTATACACAAAGTGAACTGTCTTTATGATGTATCTTCTTATTAAACGGTCTGTACACAAAGTTCTCAATGCTCCGTTTTGCATGTAGGCCTATGGACCCTCATTTTGTTACTGTGTTAGTATGGGGCTATTTTGAGCCTTGTTAGTGGCATAAACTAGCGATGTCTTTTTACTTAGTAAATGCCCCCATTACTAGCGTTATACGCTTAAGAGTTTTTAGAGATACAACTCTTTACATTCGATTATCATGAAAACAAATCTCAGAGAACGGTTGACTAGGTACCTATGTTTTAGGTTCATTTTGCGCCGGAGTAAGTACAGTAGGCTACTCGTACTTTGTTACTGTCCACCTCTGCGTGACTGCATCAAGCATTATTCTGTGAAGGTGTTCTGACCTTGCATGGATTTGTTGGTTTCTGTTTCTGGTACTCCGGTTTATTGTGTTGTCGGGGCAGTTCATTAAACTCTTGACGTTCAGATCCCTCGTCTAAATGAGTCTCCGTTCCTCTTTGAGCTCTGAAAGTCAGTAGAGAAAACAAGAAATCAGCGTTAAGCAGCCTACATTTTTATCAGAATTTTTCTTTATTTGAGACTGCAGAATTATAAATTTAGCTGCTTTATTTTTATGAACGAGCTATACAATTAAAAGAACAAACTGCATTACACACTGGCTGACGGGGAAAAAAACGAGGAGGAAAAGTGTACAAAAGATTTAGGAGTGAACCACTAGATGGTGGTGATACACTATTCAAAAGGCTACTTCACATTTGGAGACATTTCCAGATTTAAAATACGTAAGGGTTAATGCCCGACGAGGTGTCCGTTGTCAGGTTTTAATGGACGACGGCGAGGCGTAAACCGGCCGACGCGCAGCGGAGGTCCATCGACCTCCGCCGAAGTCCATTAAAACCTGACAACGGACACCTCGGAGGGCATTATTAACCCGCTTATACCATGGTCACTTGCCAAATAAAACATTTTTAAAACATTAGTTTATATTTTAATTAGGCTAAATCTAGTTTTTACAAATAATAACTTGCCTTGCCTGACTGTTTAGCAACCTGAGATATTTATAGTCCGCTTAGCTCGTATCCCTTCAGGTTCACAAATGCATTTTTTTTTTTCATGAAACACAAAGGTAGGCATAGTTTTTTTTATTACACATAAAACAATTAATCAAACAACAACAACAAAAAAACAATTAGCTCTGAGCTCCAGCGATTTGCGCTTAACGTTATAGAGGGCAATAAATTAATCAGATCAAAGAGAGGATCATTTGCCTCAGGCTCCTTAGGCTTGAAACGCTATAACGTTGAGCCTTCTCCTGCCTTGGTTGTCTGGACAGCTGTGTAAAACTCCCGCAGGGTCTCATTCAGGGGTGCGCGTTTCCCGAAAGCATCGTTAGCCAACTGTGGTCGCAAGTTCCGTCGTTACCAATAGACGAATCCGACGAGCGTTCTTGTGTAGGCTGCCATCTTGTGGCGACGCCATTACTGAGCTGTTACACCGGCATAGACATATGCACCGGTATGTAAACAAACCTCGGAGATAAGGTGATAACGCACCCTCGATGACAGCTACAGCCAGGCAGACTTGTTGGGTTGATGATGTTGGACACTGGCCTCCAGTCACAGATGAAGGTACAAACGATCTTACAGATTATTTATGAAAATAGTTTGGCAAGCTAGCTAGGCTAATGTTTGCTACCGAATAAACTAAAAAAAGATCTGTCCATTTGGCAACAATAAATAAATAAATGAAATCAAATAAACAAATTCATGTTTTTCATTTGTGTCCATTATTTATCTCATTTTTACATTGCAACGGGTAAGGGTAAGGTAATGTTACAGCTAGAAAGTATACACAATATCGACCAACTAGTGTTTTTAAACCATGGAAAGAGGTCAATATAACAGCAGGAGAACAATTATGTCACATAACGTTACATTTAGCTCAGGAAAGCCATTTAATGACCATAACATGTTAACTGAATAGAAAAAATAGCAAGAGAGAAGGTTTTCCTGATCACTGTATCACATATTTATTATATTTTTTTACTTATGTCATTAAATAATTATTATACGCTAATGTCCGCGTCTTGTACTCGCCCAGGAAATCTGTGTAAACCGTACGGCACCAGACAGGAGCAGTCGACCCGGGGTATTCACAATGTTTTCTCTTCAAAATTGAAATTTTACTGCCACCATTGTCGAAACAATTTATAACAGAAACTGTTTACCCACTTGACATACAAGGGCTAACGTTGTAACGTTAGTGACAGTCGTAAATCGCGGGCTGTTTATTCCTGTGGACGCAAGTTGCAAATAAAACAATAGAAGGCAATGGAGCAACGCTACCCAGTAACAGTTCAGTAATGGCGCCCGCTTACTTCCGGTAGTTTCGCCGGATTCGTCTATAGAGAGCCTAAGTCCCGCCCCTTGCTTCCGGCTCATGGGACCTTATTTCGGAAAAAATATGAATGGAAGTCAATGGGGAGAGACAACTTATCTTTTTATTCCGTCTGAACTGTGCCCTCAATTACACATATGATGTTTGTCAATTTAAAAGATGATTCTCAAAGTCAAAAACGTCGCAGTTTGTCATACAACAGAAGAGTAACATTTAGTTTTATGTGAAAATCGCTCTATGAACTACATCTCCCGGGAAGAGAAACGAGATCCGCTGCTCGTGTGTGTGCAGTCTGGTACAAAACACTCAGGTAGGACGGCGTAACGTTACGATTATAACTTAAGACTGTAGAAACAATGACAGACAGCCTCAGTAAAGTTAGCTTCAGTCATTGAGAGAAAATGTGCGCCTTTGGGGTTTGTAGTCTTTGTAATTACGTATTTTCACGGTCTTATACCTCAACGGTTTTACATCAAACTGCGACTTTCTTTACTTTAAAATGTATCTTTTAAATTGACAAACATCATATGTGTAAATCAGGGCACAATTCAAACCAGATCAAAATATTTGTTGTCTCTCGCCATTGACTACCATTCAATATTTTTCCGAAGTAAGGTCCCATGGTGGTCGACCGGAAAGGGAGGGACTTAGGCTCTCTATAGAGAGCCTAAGTCCCGCCCCTTCGCTTCCGGCTCATGGGACCTTATTTCGGAAAAAATATGAATGGTAGTCAATGGCGAGAGACAACTTATCTTTTTATTCCGTCTGAACTGTGCCCTCAATTACACATAATGTTTGTCAATTTAAAAGATGATTCTCAAAGTCAAAAACGTCGCAGTTTGTCATACAAGAGAAGAGTAACATTTAGTTTTATGTGAAAATCGCTCTGTGAACTACATCTCCCGGGAAGCGAAATGAGATCCGCTGCTCGTGTGTGTGCAGTCTGGTACAAAACACTCAGGTAGGACAGCGTAACGTTACGAATACGATTATAACGTAAGGCTGTAGAAACAATGACAGGCAGTCTCAGTAAAGTTAGCTTCAGTCATTGAGAGAAAATGTGCGCCTTTGGGGTTTGTAGTCTTTGTAATTACGTATTTTCACAGTCTTATACCTCAACGGTTTTACATCAAACTGCAACTTTCTTTACTTTAAAATGTATCTTTTAAATTGACAAACATCATATGTGTAAATCAGGGCACAATTCAAACCAGATCAAAATATTTGTTGTCTCTCGCCATTGACTACCATTCAATATTTTTCCGAAGTAAGGTCCCATGGTGGCCGACCGGAAGGGGAGGGACTTAGGCTCTCTATAGAGTTCAATGGAGCAGAGCAGCAGCGGTGTAATTTTCTCCGTTTTATTTACATTTTTTCTTTCTTCAGCAGCATACCAGTCGTCAAAGTTGCCATATTCTCCATAAATGTTAAAAGAAATAGCACGAAGTCGCTCATTGTTGTATTAGGCTATAATATCTAACGTCAGATGATAGAGCATGTGACTGCCTGTTGCTATGGTTACTCACAGCTGTTGTAGGCAGCGCATTTATTTATTAATTTCGAATGGTAAACAGGCAGTTTCACCGGAACTACTTTACTAGGTGTCCTATATCACTTTTTAACGGACACCCTGCAGCCAATCAGAATCGAGTATTCACCCAGACCATGGTATAATTATAAATAATTGATTTCCGTATAAAATAATATTACACTTAAAAAATAACACAAAATAACACAAAATAAACAGATTAGTGCCCTGTTTTGAGGACAAGTAATGAAAACCAATGCGGTATGATGAACGTCCAAAAGATGGAACTCTGTAATGGCCACCTAGTGTTCAGTAGTGTTCATGACATGTTGATATGCCTTTAAGATGACTTCTTCTATGGCGTTCGTTATTGTATGCGTAATGTAAACTCTGGATTCTGATAGAGGGCCATGGGACTTAGACCTGAGGGCAAAAATGGAGGCTCTTGACCCTCCGAAAGCTGAGAAATTGAGATATTTGTAATGGCATAAATGCTACGTGGGATCTCAATATATCTCAGCTCTGGAAGGGTCTAGAGACTCCATTTTTGCACTCAGGTCTAAGTCTCATGGCCCTCTATCAGATTCCAGAGTTTTGAGAAGATTGGAGAAACTTATTTGTTCGCACAGGAAAAAAAAAAAAACGACAGGGGTACCACTGTCGGGGGTTTTTTTGGGGGGTCGAAATTGAGTTTCTCTGATCTTCTTGAAACTCTGGATTCTGATAGAGAGCCATGAGACTTAGACCTGAGTGCAAAAATGGAGGCCCTAGCCTAGACCCTTCCAGAGCTGAGATATCGAAACTTAAAATTTCGACCCGAAAAAAAAAAACAAAAAAAAAAGGGGTACTACTGTCATTTTTTTTTTCGGGTCGAAATTTTGAGGTTCTCTGATCTTCTTGACACCCTGGATTCTGATAGAAGGCCATGAGACTTATACTTGAGTGCAAAAAATTAGGCTCTAGACCCTTCCAGAGCTGAGATATTGAGATTTCTATAATGGCATAAATGCTACATGGGATCTCATTATCTCAGCTCTGGAAGGGTCTAGAGACTCCATTTTTGCACTCAGGTCTAAGTATCATGGCCCTTTATCAGAATCTAGACTTTTGAGATGATTAGAGAATTTTCTCAAATCTTTTTTTTCCCGCGGGGGGAGGGGGGGGGGGGTCGACATTTTGAGTTTTTCTGATCTTCTTGAAACTCTGGATTCTGATAGAGGGCTGTGAGACTTAGACCTGAGTGCAAAAATGGAGGCTCTAGACCCTTCCAGAGCTGAGATATCGAAACTCAAAATTTCGACCCGAAAAAAAAAAAAAAAAAAAAAACCGAAAGGGGTACCACTGTCGGGTTTTTTTTTTCGGGTCGAAATTTTTAGTTTTTCTGATCTTATTGAAACTCTGGATTCTGATAGAGGGCCACGAAACTTAGGCCTGAGTGCAAAAATGGAGGCTCTAGACCCTTCCAGAGCTGAGATATCGAAACTCTAAATTTCGACACGAAAACAAAAACGAAAGGGCTACCACTGTCGTTTTTTTGTTTTTTTTTTCGAGTCGAAATTTTGAGTTTCTCTGATCTTCTTGAAACTATGGATTCTGATAGAGGGCAATGAGACTTAGACCTGAGTGCAAAAATTTAGGCTCTAGACCCTTCCAGAGCAGAGATATCGAAACTCAAACTTTCGACCCGAAAAAAAAACGAAAGGGGTACCGCTGTCTTTTTTTTTCAGTCGAAATTTTGAGTTTCTCTGTTCTTCTTGAAAGTCTGGATTCTGATAGAGGGCCACGAGACTAAGACCAGAGTGCAAAAATGGAGGCTCTAGACCCTTCCAGAGCTGAGATATCGAAGGTCAAAATTTCGACCCGAAAAAAAACCCCCAAAGGGGTACCACTGTCGTTTTTTTTTTTCGAAAAAAAAGAAAAGAAAAAAAATAAAAAAAATAAAAAAAGAAGAAAAAAACAAGAAAGGGGTACCGCACTTTAATTATTTTTTTGTCGGGTTGAAATTTTGAGTTTCTCTGATCTTCTTGAAACTCTGGATTCTGATAGAGGGCCATGAGACTTAGACCTGAGTGTGAAAATGGAGGCTCTAGACCCTTCCAGAGCGGAGATATCGGAACTCAAAATTTCAACACGAAAAAAAAAAACGAAAGGGGTACCACTGTCGTTTTTTTTTTCTCGGGTCGAAATTTTGAGTTTCTCCGATCTTCTTGAAACTCTGGATTATGATAGAGGGCCATGAGACTTAGACCTGAGTGCAAAAATTGAGGCTCTAGACCCTTCCAGAGCGGAGATATCGAAACTCAAAATTTCGACCCGAAAAAAACCCCGAAAGGGGTAAAACTGTCGGGGGTTTTTTTTTTTTGGTCGAAATGTTGAGGTTCTCTGATCTTCTTGAAACTCTGGATTCTGACAGAGGGCCACGAGACTTCGACCAGCGCGCAAAAATGGAGGCTCTAGACCCTTCCAGAGCCGAGATATCGAATGTCAAAATTTCGACCCGAAAAAAAAATGTAAGGAGTAAGACTGTCATTTTTTTTTGGCCGAAATTTTGACCCCCTCCGATCTTCTTGAAACTCTGGATTCTGACAGAGGGCCACGAGACTTCGACCAGCGCGCAAAAATGGAGGCTCTAGACCCTTCCAGAGCCGAGATATCGAAAGTCAAAATTTCGACCCGAAAAAAAATGTAACAGGTAACAATCATTTTTTTTTTTGCCGAAATTTTGACCCCCTCCGATCTTCTTGAAACTCTGGATTCTGACAGAGGGCCACGAGACTTTGACCAGCGCGCAAAAATGGAGGCTCTAGACCCTTCCAGAGCCGAGATATCAAAGGTCAAAATTTCGACCCGAAGAGAAATGTAAGGGGTAACACTGTCATTTTTTTTTGGCCGAAATTTTGACCCCCTCCGATCTTCTTGAAACTCTGGATTCTGACAGAGGGCCACGAGACTTCGACCGGCGCACAAAAATGGAGGCTCTAGACCCTTCCAGAGCCGAGATATCGAAAGTCAAAATTTCGACCCGAAAAAAAATGTAACGGGAAACAATCATTTTTTTTTTTGGCCGAAATTTTGACCCTCTCCGATCTTCTTGAAACTCTGGATTCTGACAGAGGGCCACGAGACTTCGACCAGCGCGCAAAAATGGAGGCTCTAGACCCTTCCAGAGCCGAGATATCAAAGGTCAAAATTTCGACCCGAAGAAAAATGTAAGGGGTAACACTGTCATTTTTTTTTTGGCCGAAATTTTGACCCCCTCCGATCTTCTTGAAACTCTGGATTCTGACAGAGGGCCACGAGACTTCGACCAGCGCGCAAAAATGGAGGCTCTAGACCCTTCCAGAGCTGAGATATCGAAGGTCAAAATTTCGACCCGAAAAAAAAAAACATAAGGGGTAACACTGTCGTTTTTTTTTTTGCCAAAATTTTGACCCCCTCCGATCTTCTTGAAACTCTGGATTCTGACAGAGGGCCACGAGACTTCGACCAGCGCGCAAAAATGGAGGCTCTAGACCCTTCCAGAGCCGAGATATCGAAGGTCAAAATTTCGACCCGAAAAAAAAACATAAGGGGTAACACTGTCGTATTTTTTTTTTTTGGCCGAAATTTTGACCCCCTCCGATGTTCTTGAAACTCTGGATTCTGACAGCGGGCCACGAGACTTCGACCAGCGCGCAAAAATGGAGGCTTTAGACCCTTCCAGAGCCGAGATATTGAAGGTAAAAATTTTGACCCGAAAAAAAAAAAAAACATAAGGGGTAACACTGTCGTATTTTTTTTGGCCGAAATTTTGACCCCCTCCGATGTTCTTGAAACTCTGGATTCTGACAGAGGGCCACGAGACTTCGACCAGCGCGCAAAAATGGAGGCTCTAGACCCTTCCAGAGCTGAGATATCGAAGGTCAAAATTTCGACCCGAAAAAAAAAAAAACCATAAGGGGTAACACTGTCGGTTTTTTTTGGCCGAAATTTTGACCCCCTCCGATCTTCTTGGAACTCTGGATTCTGACAGAGGGCAACGAGACTTCGACCAGCGCGCAAAAATGGAGGCTTTAGACCCTTCCAGATCCGAGATATCGAAAGTCAAAATTTCGACCCGAAAAAAATATAAGGGGTAAAACTGTCATTTTTTTTTTGGCCGAAATTTTGACCCCCTCCGATCTTGAAACTCTGGATTCTGACAGAGGGCCACGAGACTTCGACCAGCGTGCAAAAATGGAGGCTCTAGACCCTTCCAGAGCCGAGATATCGAAGGTCAAAATTTGGACCCAAAAAAAAAACATAAGGGGTAACACTGTTGTTTTTTTTTTTTTGGCCGAAATTTTGACCCCCTCCGATCTTCTTGAAACTCTGGATTCTGACAGAGGGCCACGAGACTTCGACCAGCGCGCAAAAATGGAGGCTCTAGACCCTTCCAGAGCCGAGATATCGAAGGTCAAAATTTGGACCCAAAAAAAAAACATAAGGGGTAACACTGTTATTGTTTTTTTTGGCCGAAATGTTGACCCCCTCCGATCTTCTTGAAACTCTGGATTCTGACAGAGGGCCACGAGACTTCGACCAGCGTGCAAAAATGGAGGCTCTAGACCCTTCCAGAGCCGAGATATCGAAAGTCAAAATTTCGACCCGAAAAAAATATAACGGGTAACACTGTTATTGTTTTTTTTGGCTGAAATTTTGACCCCCTCCGATCTTCTTGAAACTCTGGATTCTGACAGAGGGCCACGAGACTTCGACCAGCGTGCAAAAATGGAGGCTCTAGACCCTTCCAGAGCCGAGATATCGAAGGTCAAAATTTGGACCCAAAAAAAAAAACATAAGGGGTAACACTGTTATTGTTTTTTTTGGCCGAAATTTTGACCCCCTCCGATCTTGAAACTCTGGATTCTGACAGACGGCCACGAGACTTCGACCAGCGCGCAAAAATGGAGGCTCTAGACCCTTCCAGAGCCGAGATATCGAAGGTCAAAATTTGGACCCAAAAAAAAAACATAAGGGGTAACACTGTTGTTTTTTTTTTTTTTGGCCGAAATTTTGACCCCCTCCGATCTTCTTGAAACTCTGGATTCTGACAGAGGGCCACGAGACTTCGACCAGCGCGCAAAAATGGTGGCTCTAGACCCTTCCAGAGCCGAGATATCGAAGGTCAAAATTTGGACCCAAAAAAAAAACATAAGGGGTAACACTGTTATTGTTTTTTTTGGCCGAAATTTTGACCCCCTCCGATCTTCTTGAAACTCTGGATTCTGACAGAGGGCCACGAGACTTCGACCAGCGTGCAAAAATGGAGGCTCTAGACCCTTCCAGAGCCGAGATATCGAAGGTCAAAATTTGGACCAACAAAAAAACATAAGGGGTAACACTGTCGTTTTTTTTTTTTGGCCGAAATTTTGACCCCCTCCGATCTTCTTGAAACTCTGGATTCTGACAGAGGGCCACGAGACTTCGACCAGCGCGCAAAAATGGAGGCTCTAGACCCTTCCAGAGCCGAGATATCGAAGGTCAAAATTTGGACCCAAAAAAAAACATAAGGGGTAACACTGTTGTTTTTTTTTTTTTGGCCGAAATTTTGACCCCCTCCGATCTTCTTGAAACTCTGGATTCTGACAGAGGGCCACGAGACTTCGACCAGCGCGCAAAAATGGAGGCTCTAGACCCTTCCAGAGCCGAGATATCGAAGGTCAAAATTTGGACCCAAAAAAAAAAACATAAGGGGTAACACTGTTGTTGTTTTTTTTTGGCCGAAATTTTGATCCCCTCCGATCTTCTTGAAAATCTGGATTCTGACAGAGGGCCACGAGACTTCGACCAGCGCGCAAAAATGGAGGCTCTAGACCCTTCCAGAGCCGAGATATCGAAGGTCAAAATTTGGATCCGAAAAAAAAAACATAAGGGGTAACACTGTTGTTTTTTTTTTGGCCGAAATTTTGACCCCCTCCGATCTTCTTGAAACTCTGGATTCTGACAGAGAGCCACGAGACTTCGACCAGCGCGCAAAAATGGAGGCTCTAGACCCTTCCAGAGCCGAGATATCGAAGGTCAAAATTTGGACCCAAAAAAAAACATAAGGGGTAACACTGTTGTTTTTTTTTTTTTTGGCCGAAATTTTGACCCCCTCCGATCTTCTTGAAACTCTGGATTCTGACAGAGGGCCACGAGACTTCGACCAGCGCGCAAAAATGGAGGCTCTAGACCCTTCCAGAGCCGAGATATCGAAGGTCAAAATTTGGATCCGAAAAAAAAAACATTAGGGGTAACACTGTCATTTTTTTTTTGGCCGAAATTTTGACCCCCTCCGATCTTCTTGAAACTCTGGATTCTGACAGAGGGCCACGAGACTTCGACCAGCGCGCAAAAATGGAGGCTCTAGACCCTTCCAGAGCCGAGATATCGAAGGTCAAAATTTGGACCCAAAAAAAAAAAACATAAGGGGTAACACTGTTGTTTTTTTTTTGGCCGAAATTTTGACCCCCTCCGATCTTCTTGAAACTCTGGATTCTGACAGAGGGCCACGAAACTTCGACCAGCGCGCAAAAATGGAGGCTCTAGACCCTTCCAGAGCCGAGATATCGAAGGTCAAAATTTGGACCCAAAAAAAAAACATAAGGGGTAACACTGTCATTTTTTTTTGGCCGAAATTTTGACCCCCTCCGATCTTCTTTAAACTCTGGATTCTGACAGAGGGCCACGAGACTTCGACCAGCGCGCAAAAATGGAGGCTCTAGACCCTTCCAGAGCCGAGATATCGAAGGTCAAAATTTGGATCCAAAAAAAACATAAGGGGTAACACTGTCATTTTTTTTTTTGGCCGAAATTTTGACCCCCTCCGATCTTCTTGAAACTCTGGATTCTGACAGAGGGCCACGAGACTTCGACCAGCGCGCAAAAATGGAGGCTCTAGACCCTTCCAGAGCCGAGATATCAAAGGTCAAAATTTGGACCCGAAAAAAAAAAACATAAGGGGTAACACTGTTGTTTTTTTTTTTGGCAGAAATTTTGACCCCCTCCGATCTTCTTGAAACTCTGGATTCTGACAGAGGGCCACGAGACTTCGACCAGCGCGCAAAAATGGAGGCTCTAGACCCTTCCAGAGCCGAGATATCGAAGGTCAAAATTTGGATCCAAAAAAAACATAAGGGGTAACACTGTCATTTTTTTTTTGGCCGAAATTTTGACCCCCTCCGATCTTCTTGAAACTCTGGATTCTGACAGAGAGCCACGAGACTTCGACCAACGCGCAAAAATGGAGGCTCTAGACCCTTCCAGAGCCGAGATATCGAAGGTCAAAATTTGGACCCAAAAAAAAAACATAAGGGGTAACACTGTTGTTTTTTTTTTTTGGCCGAAATTTTGACCCCCTCCGATCTTCTTGAAACTCTAGATTCTGACAGAGGGCCACGAGAGTTCGACCGGCGCGCAAAAATGGAGGCTCTAGACCCTTCCAGAGCCGAGATATCGAAGGTCAAAATTTGGACCCAAAAAAAAAACATAAGGGGTAACACTGTTGTTGTTTTTTTGGCCGAAATTTTGACCCCCTCCGATCTTCTTGAAACTCTGGATTCTGACAGAGGGCCACGAAACTTCGACCAGCGCGCAAAAATGGAGGCTCTAGACCCTTCCAGAGCCGAGATATCGAAGGTCAAAATTTGGACCCAAAAAAAAAACATAAGGGGTAACACTGTCATTTTTTTTTGGCCGAAATTTTGACCCCCTCCGATCTTCTTGAAACTCTGGATTCTGACAGAGGGCCACGAGACTTCGACCAGCGCGCAAAAATGGAGGCTCTAGACCCTTCCAGAGCCGAGATATCGAAGGTCAAAATTTGGATCCGAAAAAAAAACATAAGGGGTAACACTGTTGTTTTTTTTTTTTTTTTGGCCGAAATTTTGACCCCCTCCGATCTTCTTGAAACTCTGGATTCTGACAGAGGGCCACGAGACTTCGACCAGCGCGCAAAAATTAAGGCTGTAGATCCTTCCAGAGCCGAGATATCGAAGGTCAAAATTTTGACCCCAAAAAAAAACATAAGGGGTAACACTGTTGTTGTTTTTTTTTGCCGAAATTTTGACCCCCTCCGATCTTCTTGAAACTCTGGATTCTGACAGAGGGCCACGAGACTTCGACCAGCGCGCAAAAATGGAGGCTCTAGACCCTTCCAGAGCCGAGATATCAAAGGTCAAAATTTGGACCCGAAAAAAAAAAAACATAAGGGGTAACACTGTTGTTTTTTTTTTTGGCAGAAATTTTGACCCCCTCCGATCTTCTTGAAACTCTGGATTCTGACAGAGGGCCACGAGACTTCGACCAGCGCGCAAAAATGGAGGCTCTAGACCCTTCCAGAGCCGAGATATCGAAGGTCAAAATTTGGATCCAAAAAAAACATAAGGGGTAACACTGTCATTTTTTTTTTTGGCCGAAATTTTGACCCCCTCCGATCTTCTTGAAACTCTGGATTCTGACAGAGGGCCACGAGACTTCGACCAGCGCACAAAAATGGAGGCTCTAGACCCTTCCAGAGCCGAGATATCGAAGGTCAAAATTTGGATCCGAAAAAAAAACATAAGGGGTAACACTGTCATTTTTTTTTTTTGGCCGAAATTTTGACCCCCTCCGATCTTCTTGAAACTCTGGATTCTGACAGAGGGCCACGAGACTTCGACCAGCGCGCAAAAATGGAGGCTCTAGACCCTTCCAGAGCCGAGATATCGAAGGTCAAAATTTGGACCCAAAAAAAAAACATAAGTGGTCACACTGTTGTTTTTTTTTTTGGCCGAAATTTTGACCCCCTCCGATCTTCTTGAAACTCTGGATTCTGACAGAGGGCCACGAGAGTTCGACCGGCGCGCAAAAATGGAGGCTCTAGACCCTTCCAGAGCCGAGATATCGAAGGTCAAAATTTGGACCCCAAAAAAAAACATAAGGGGTAACACTGTTGTTTTTTTTTTGGCCGAAATTTTGACCCCCTCCGATCTTCTTGAAACTCTGGATTCTGACAGAGGGCCACGAAACTTCGACCAGCGCGCAAAAATGGAGGCTCTAGACCCTTCCAGAGCCGAGATATCGAAGGTCAAAATTTGGACCCAAAAAAAAAAACATAAGGGGTAACACTGTCATTTTTTTTTGGCCGAAATTTTGACCCCCTCCGATCTTCTTGAAACTCTGGATTCTGACAGAGGGCCACGAGACTTCGACCAGCGCGCAAAAATGGAGGCTCTAGACCCTTCCAGAGCCGAGATATCGAAGGTCAAAATTTGGATCAGAAAAAAAAAACATAAGGGGTAACACTGTTGTTTTTTTTTTTTTGTCCGAAATTTTGACCCCCTCCGATCTTCTTGAAACTCTGGATTCTGACAGAGGGCCACGAGACTTCGACCAGCGCGCAAAAATGGAGGCTCTAGACCCTTCCAGAGCCGAGATATCGAAGGTCAAAATTTGGACCAAAAAAAAAAACATAAGGGGTAACACTGTCATTTTTTTTTTTTGGCCGAAATTTTGACCCCCTTCGATCTTCTTGAAGCTCTGGATTCTGACAGAAGGCCACGAGACTTCGACCAGCGCGCAAAAATGGAGGCTCTAGACCCTTCCAGAGCCGAGATATCGAAGGTCAAAATTTGGACCCAAAAAAAAAACATAAGGGGTAACACTGTCATTTTTTTTTTTTGGCCGAAATTTTGACCCCCTCCGATCTTCTTGAAACTCTGGATTCTGACAGAGGGCCACGAGACTTCGACTAGCGCGCAAAAATGGAGGCTCTAGACCCTTCCAGAGCCGAGATATCGAAGGTCAAAATTTGGACCCAAAAAAAAAACATAAGGGGTAACACTGTTGTTTTTTTTTTGGCCGAAATTTTGACCCCCTCCGATCTTCTTGAAACTCTGGATTCTGACAGAGGGCCACGAGACTTCGACCAGCGCGCAAAAATGGAGGCTCTAGACCCTTCCAGAGCCGAGATATCGAAGGTCAAAATTTGGATCCGAAAAAAAAACATAAGGGGTAACACTGTCATTTTTTTTTTTTGGCCGAAATTTTGACCCCCTCCGATCTTTTTGAAACTCTGGATTCTGACAGAGGGCCACGAGACTTCGACCAGCGCGCAAAAATGGAGGCTCTAGACCCTTCCAGAGCCGAGATATCGAAGGTCAAAATTTGGACCCAAAAAAAAACATAAGGGGTAACACTGTTGTTGTTTTTTTTGGCCGAAATTTTGACCCCCTCCGATCTTCTTGAAACTCTGGATTCTGACAGAGGGCCAAGAGACTTCGACCAGCGCGCAAAAATGGAGGCTCTAGACCCTTCCAGAGCCGAGATATCGAAGGTCAAAATTTGGACCCAAAAAAAAACATAAGGGGTAACACTGTCATTTTTTTTTTGGCCGAAATTTTGACCCCCTCCGATCTTCTTGAAACTCTGGATTCTGACAGAGGGCCACGAGACTTCGACCAGCGCGCAAAAATGGAGGCTCTAGACCCTTCCAGAGCCGAGATATCGAAGGTCAAAATTTGGATCAGAAAAAAAAAACATAAGGGGTAACACTGTTGTTTTTTTTTTTGGCCGAAATTTTGACCCCCTCCGATCTTCTTGAAACTCTGGATTCTGACAGAGGTCCACGAGACTTCGACCAGCGCGCAAAAATGGAGGCTCTAGACCCTTCCAGAGCCGAGATATCGAAGGTCAAAATTTGGACCAAAAAAAAAAACATAAGGGGTAACACTGTTGTTGTTTTTTTTGGCCGAAATTTTGACCCCCTCCGATCTTCTTGAAGCTCTGGATTCTGACAGAAGGCCACGAGACTTCGACCAGCGCGCAAAAATGGAGGCTCTAGACCCTTCCAGAGCCGAGATATCGAAGGTCAAAATTTGGACCCAAAAAAAAAACATAAGGGGTAACACTGTCATTTTTTTTTTTGGCCGAAATTTTGACCCCCTCCGATCTTCTTGAAACTCTGGATTCTGACAGAGGGCCACGAGACTTCGACCAGCGCGCAAAAATGGAGGCTCTAGACCCTTCCAGAGCCGAGATATCGAAGGTCAAAATTTGGACCCAAAAAAAAAAAACATAAGGGGTAACACTGTTGTTTTTTTTTGGCCGAAATTTTGACCCCCTCCGATCTTCTTGAAACTCTGGATTCTGACAGAGGGCCACGAGACTTCGACCAGCGCGCAAAAATGGAGGCTCTAGACCCTTCCAGAGCCGAGATATCGAAGGTCAAAATTTGGATCAGAAAAAAAAACATAAGGGGTAACACTGTCGTTTTTGGCCAAAATTTTGACCCCCTCCGATCTTCTTGAAACTCTGGATTCTGACAGAGGGCCACGAGACTTCGACCAGCGCGCAAAAATGGAGGCTCTAGACCCTTCCAGAGCCGAGATATCGGATGTCAAAGTTTTGACCTGAAAAAAAAAAACATAAGGGGTAACACTGTCGTTTTTGGCCGAAATTTTGACCCCCTCCGATCTTCTTGAAACTCTGGATTCTGACAGAGGGCCACGAGACTTCGACCAGCGCGCAAAAATGGAGGCTCTAGACCCTTCCAGAGCTGAGATATCGGATGTCAAAGTTTTGACCTGAAAAAAAAAAACATAAGGGGTAACACTGTCGTTTTTGGCCAAAATTTTGACCCCCTCCGATCTTCTTGAAACTCTGGATTCTGACAGAAGGCCACGAGACTTCGACCAGCGCGCAAAAATGGAGGCTCTAGACCCTTCCAGAGCCGAGATATCGGATGTCAAAGTTTTGACCTGAAAAAAAACATAAGGGGTAACACTGTCGTTTTTGTCCGAAATTTTGACCCCCTCCGATCTTCTTGAAACTCTGGATTCTGACAGAGGGCCACGAGACTTCGACCAGCGCGCAAAAATGGAGGCTCTGGACCCTTCCAGAGCCGAGATATCGGATGTCAAAGTTTTGACCCGAAAAAAAAAAACATAAGGGGTAACACTGTCGTTTTTGGCCGTAATTTTGACCCCCTCCGATCTTCTTGAAACTCTGGATTCTGACAGAGGGCCACGAGACTTCGACCAGCGCGCAAAAATGGAGGCTCTGGACCCTTCCAGAGCCGAGATATCGGATGTCAAAGTTTTGACCCGAAAAAAAAACATAAGGGGTAACACTGTCGTTTTTGGCCGAAATTTTGACCCCCTCCGATCTTCTTGAAACTCTGGATTCTGACAGAGGGCCACGAGACTTCGACCAGTGCGCAAAAATGGAGGCTCTAGACCCTTCCAGAGCCGAGATATCGGATATCAAAGTTTTGACCTGAAAAAAAAAACATAAGGGGTAACACTGTCGTTTTTGGCCGAAATTTTGACCCCCTCCGATCTTCTTGAAACTCTGGATTCTGACAGAGGGCCACGAGACTTCGCCCAGCGCGCAAAAATGGAGGCTCTAGACCCTTCCAGAGCCGAGATATCGGATGTCAAAGTTTTGACCTGAAAAAAAAACATAAGGGGTAACACTGTCGTTTTTGGCCGAAATTTTGCCCCCCTCCGATCTTCTTGAAACTCCGGATTCTGACAGAGGGCCACGAGACTTAGACCAGCGCGCAAAAATGGAGGCTCTAGACCCTTCCAGAGCCGAGATATCGGATGTCAAAGTTTTGACCCGAAAAAAAAAAACATAAGGGGTAACACTGTCGTTTTTGGCCAAAATTTTGACCCCCTCCGATCTTCTTGAAACTCTGGATTCTGACAGAGGGCCACGAGACTTCGACCAGCGCGCAAAAATGGAGGCTCTAGACCCTTCCAGAGCCGAGATATCGGATGTCAAAGTTTTGACCTGAAAAAAAAACATAAGGGGTAACACTGTCGTTTTTGGCCGAAATTTTGACCCCCTCCGATCTTCTTGAAACTTTGGATTCTGACAGAGGGCCATGAGACTTCGACCAGCGCGCAAAAATGGAGGCTCTAGGCCCTTCCAGAGCCGAGATATCGGATGTCAAAGTTTTGACCCGAAAAAAAAACATAAGGGGTAACACTGTCGTTTTTGGCCAAAATTTTGACCCCCTCCGATCTTCTTGAAACTCTGGATTCTGACAGAGGGCCACGAGACTTCGACCAGCGCGCAAAAATGGAGGCTCTAGACCCTTCCAGAGCCGAGATATCGGATGTCAAAGTTTTGACCTGAAAAAAAAAACATAAGGGGTAACACTGTCGTTTTTGGCCAAAATTTTGACCCCCTCCGATCTTCTTGAAACTCTGGATTCTGACAGAGGGCCACGAGACGTCGACCAGCGCGCAAAAATGGAGGCTCTAGACCCTTCCAGAGCTGAGATATCGGATGTCAAAGTTTTGACCTGAAAAAAAAAACATAAGGGGTAACACTGTCGTTTTTGGCCAAAATTTTGACCCCCTCCGATCTTCTTGAAACTCTGGATTCTGACAGAAGGCCACGAGACTTCGACCAGCGCGCAAAAATGGAGGCTCTAGACCCTTCCAGAGCCGAGATATCGGATGTCAAAGTTTTGACCTGAAAAAAAAAAAACATAAGGGGTAACACTGTCGTTTTTGGCCGAAATTTTGACCCCCTCCGATCTTCTTGAAACTCTGGATTCTGACAGAGGGCCACGAGACTTCGACCAGCGCGCAAAAATGGAGGCTCTGGACCCTTCCAGAGCCGAGATATCGGATGTCAAAGTTTTGACCCGAAAAAAAAAACATAAGGGGTAACACTGTCGTTTTTGGCCGAAATTTTGACCCCCTCCGATCTTCTTGAAACTCTGGATTCTGACAGAGGGCCACGAGACTTCGACCAGCGCGCAAAAATGGAGGCTCTAGACCCTTCCAGAGCCGAGATATCGGATATCAAAGTTTTGACCTGAAAAAAAAACATAAGGGGTAACACTGTCGTTTTTGGCCGAAATTTTGACCCCCTCCGATCTTCTTGAAACTCTGGATTCTGATAGAGGGCCACGAGACTTCGACCAGCGCACAAAAATGGAGGCTCTAGACCCTTCCAGAGCCGAGATATCGGATGTCAAAGTTTTGATCTGAAAAAAAAACATAAGGGGTAACACTGTCGTTTTTGGCCGAAATTTTGCCCCCCTCCGATCTTCTTGAAACTCTGGATTCTGACAGAGGGCCACGAGACTTAGACCAGCGCGCAAAAATGGAGGCTCTAGACTCTTCCAGAGCCGAGATATCGGATGTCAAAGTTTTGACCCGAAAAAAAAAACATAAGGGGTAACACTGTCGTTTTTGGCCGAAATTTTGACCCCCTCCGATCTTCTTGAAACTCTGGATTCTGACAGAGGGCCACGAGACTTCGACCAGCGCGCAAAAATGGAGGCTCTAGACCCTTCCAGAGCCGAGATATCGGATGTCAAAGTTTTGACCTGAAAAAAAAACATAAGGGGTAACACTGTCGTTTTTGGCCGAAATTTTGACCCCCTCCGATCTTCTTGAAACTCTGGATTCTGACAGAGGGCCACGAGACTTCGACCAGCGCGCAAAAATGGAGGCTCTAGACCCTTCCAGAGCCGAGATATCGGATGTCAAAGTTTTGACCTGAAAAAAAAAACATAAGGGGTAACACTGTCGTTTTTGGCCGAAATTTTGACCCCCTCCGATCTTCTTGAAACTCTGGATTCTGACAGAGGGCCACGAGACTTCGACCAGCGCGCAAAAATGGAGGCTCTAGACCCTTCCAGAGCCGAGATATCGGATGTCAAAGTTTTGACCTGAAAAAAAACATAAGGGGTAACACTGTCGTTTTTGGCCGAAATTTTGACCCCCTCCGATCTTCTTGAAACTCTGGATTCTGACAGAGGGCCACGAGACTTCGACCAGCGCGCAAAAATGGAGGCTCTAGACCCTTCCAGAGCCGAGATATCGGATGTCAAAGTTTTGACCTGAAAAAAAAAAACATAAGGGGTAACACTGTCGTTTTTGGCCGAAATTTTGACCCCCTCCGATCTTCTTGAAACTCTGGATTCTGACAGAGGGCCATGAGACTTCGACCAGCGCGCAAAAATGGAGGCTCTGGACCCTTCCAGAGCCGAGATATCGGATGTCAAAGTTTTGACCTGAAAAAAAAACATAAGGGGTAACACTGTCGTTTTTGGCCGAAATGTTGACCCCCTCCGATCTTCTTGAAACTCTGGATTCTGACAGAGGGCCACGAGACTTCGACCAGCGCGCAAAAATGGAGGCTCTGGACCCTTCCAGAGCCGAGATATCGGATGTCAAAGTTTTGACCCGAAAAAAAACATAAGGGGTAACACTGTCGTTTTTGGCCGAAATTTTGACCCCCTCCGATCTTCTTGAAACTCTGGATTCTGACAGAGGGCCACGAGACTTCGACCAGCGCGCAAAAATGGAGGCTCTAGACCCTTCCAGAGCCGAGATATCGGATATCAAAGTTTTGACCTGAAAAAAAAACATAAGGGGTAACACTGCCGTTTTTGGCCGAAATTTTGACCCCCTCCGATCTTCTTGAAACTCTGGATTCTGACAGAGGGCCACGAGACTTCGACCAGCGCGCAGAAATGGAGGCTCTGGACCCTTCCAGAGCCGAGATATCGGATGTCAAAGTTTTGACCCAAAAAAAAAACATAAGGGGTAACACTGTCGTTTTTGGCCGAAATTTTGACCCCCTCCGATCTTCTTGAAACTCTGGATTCTGACAGAGGGCCACGAGACTTCGACCAGCGCGCAAAAATGGAGGCTCTAGACCCTTCCAGAGCCGAGATATCGGATGTCAAAGTTTTGACCTGAAAAAAAAACATAAGGGGTAACACTGTCGTTTTTGGCCGAAATTTTGACCCCCTCCGATCTTCTTGAAACTCTGGATTCTGACAGAGGGCCACGAGACTTCGACCAGCGCGCAAAAATGGAGGCTCTAGACCCTTCCAGAGCTGAGATATCGGATGTCAAAGTTTTGACCTGAAAAAAAAAACATAAGGGGTAACACTGTCGTTTTTGGCCAAAATTTTGACCCCCTCCGATCTTCTTGAAACTCTGGATTCTGACAGAGGGCCACGAGACTTCGACCAGCGCGCAAAAATGGAGGCTCTAGACCCTTCCAGAGCCGAGATATCGGATATCAAAGTTTTGACCTGAAAAAAAAAAACATAAGGGGTAACACTGTCATTTTTGGCCGAAATTTTGACCCCCTCCGATCTTCTTGAAACTCTGGATTCTGACAGAGGGCCACGAAACTTCGACCAGCGCGCAAAAATGGAGGCTCTAGACCCTTCCAGAGCCGAGATATCGGATGTCAAAGTTTTGACCTGAAAAAAAAACATAAGGGGTAACACTGTCGTTTTTGGCCAAAATTTTGCCCGCCTCCGATCTTCTTGAAACTCTGGATTCTGACAGAGGGCCACGAGACTTCGACCAGCGCGCAAAAATGGAGGCTCTAGACCCTTCCAGAGCCGAGATATCGAAGGTCAAAATTTGGACCCAAAAAAAAAAACATAAGGGGTAACACTGTTGTTTTTTTTTGGCCGAAATTTTGACCCCCTCCGATCTTCTTGAAACTCTGGATTCTGACAGAGGGCCACGAGACTTCGACCAGCGCGCAAAAATGGAGGCTCTAGACCCTTCCAGAGCCGAGATATCGAAGGTCAAAATTTGGATCAGAAAAAAAAACATAAGGGGTAACACTGTCGTTTTTGGCCAAAATTTTGACCCCCTCCGATCTTCTTGAAACTCTGGATTCTGACAGAGGGCCACGAGACTTCGACCAGCGCGCAAAAATGGAGGCTCTAGACCCTTCCAGAGCCGAGATATCGGATGTCAAAGTTTTGACCTGAAAAAAAAAAACATAAGGGGTAACACTGTCGTTTTTGGCCGAAATTTTGACCCCCTCCGATCTTCTTGAAACTCTGGATTCTGACAGAGGGCCACGAGACTTCGACCAGCGCGCAAAAATGGAGGCTCTAGACCCTTCCAGAGCTGAGATATCGGATGTCAAAGTTTTGACCTGAAAAAAAAAAACATAAGGGGTAACACTGTCGTTTTTGGCCAAAATTTTGACCCCCTCCGATCTTCTTGAAACTCTGGATTCTGACAGAAGGCCACGAGACTTCGACCAGCGCGCAAAAATGGAGGCTCTAGACCCTTCCAGAGCCGAGATATCGGATGTCAAAGTTTTGACCTGAAAAAAAACATAAGGGGTAACACTGTCGTTTTTGTCCGAAATTTTGACCCCCTCCGATCTTCTTGAAACTCTGGATTCTGACAGAGGGCCACGAGACTTCGACCAGCGCGCAAAAATGGAGGCTCTGGACCCTTCCAGAGCCGAGATATCGGATGTCAAAGTTTTGACCCGAAAAAAAAAAACATAAGGGGTAACACTGTCGTTTTTGGCCGTAATTTTGACCCCCTCCGATCTTCTTGAAACTCTGGATTCTGACAGAGGGCCACGAGACTTCGACCAGCGCGCAAAAATGGAGGCTCTGGACCCTTCCAGAGCCGAGATATCGGATGTCAAAGTTTTGACCCGAAAAAAAAACATAAGGGGTAACACTGTCGTTTTTGGCCGAAATTTTGACCCCCTCCGATCTTCTTGAAACTCTGGATTCTGACAGAGGGCCACGAGACTTCGACCAGTGCGCAAAAATGGAGGCTCTAGACCCTTCCAGAGCCGAGATATCGGATATCAAAGTTTTGACCTGAAAAAAAAAACATAAGGGGTAACACTGTCGTTTTTGGCCGAAATTTTGACCCCCTCCGATCTTCTTGAAACTCTGGATTCTGACAGAGGGCCACGAGACTTCGCCCAGCGCGCAAAAATGGAGGCTCTAGACCCTTCCAGAGCCGAGATATCGGATGTCAAAGTTTTGACCTGAAAAAAAAACATAAGGGGTAACACTGTCGTTTTTGGCCGAAATTTTGCCCCCCTCCGATCTTCTTGAAACTCCGGATTCTGACAGAGGGCCACGAGACTTAGACCAGCGCGCAAAAATGGAGGCTCTAGACCCTTCCAGAGCCGAGATATCGGATGTCAAAGTTTTGACCCGAAAAAAAAAAACATAAGGGGTAACACTGTCGTTTTTGGCCAAAATTTTGACCCCCTCCGATCTTCTTGAAACTCTGGATTCTGACAGAGGGCCACGAGACTTCGACCAGCGCGCAAAAATGGAGGCTCTAGACCCTTCCAGAGCCGAGATATCGGATGTCAAAGTTTTGACCTGAAAAAAAAACATAAGGGGTAACACTGTCGTTTTTGGCCGAAATTTTGACCCCCTCCGATCTTCTTGAAACTTTGGATTCTGACAGAGGGCCACGAGACTTCGACCAGCGCGCAAAAATGGAGGCTCTAGGCCCTTCCAGAGCCGAGATATCGGATGTCAAAGTTTTGACCCGAAAAAAAAACATAAGGGGTAACACTGTCGTTTTTGGCCAAAATTTTGACCCCCTCCGATCTTCTTGAAACTCTGGATTCTGACAGAGGGCCACGAGACTTCGACCAGCGCGCAAAAATGGAGGCTCTAGACCCTTCCAGAGCCGAGATATCGGATGTCAAAGTTTTGACCTGAAAAAAAAAACATAAGGGGTAACACTGTCGTTTTTGGCCAAAATTTTGACCCCCTCCGATCTTCTTGAAACTCTGAATTCTGACAGAGGGCCACGAGACGTCGACCAGCGCGCAAAAATGGAGGCTCTAGACCCTTCCAGAGCTGAGATATCGGATGTCAAAGTTTTGACCTGAAAAAAAAAACATAAGGGGTAACACTGTCGTTTTTGGCCAAAATTTTGACCCCCTCCGATCTTCTTGAAACTCTGGATTCTGACAGAAGGCCACGAGACTTCGACCAGCGCGCAAAAATGGAGGCTCTAGACCCTTCCAGAGCCGAGATATCGGATGTCAAAGTTTTGACCTGAAAAAAAAAAAACATAAGGGGTAACACTGTCGTTTTTGGCCGAAATTTTGACCCCCTCCGATCTTCTTGAAACTCTGGATTCTGACAGAGGGCCACGAGACTTCGACCAGCGCGCAAAAATGGAGGCTCTGGACCCTTCCAGAGCCGAGATATCGGATGTCAAAGTTTTGACCCGAAAAAAAAACATAAGGGGTAACACTGTCGTTTTTGGCCGAAATTTTGACCCCCTCCGATCTTCTTGAAACTCTGGATTCTGACAGAGGGCCACGAGACTTCGACCAGCGCGCAAAAATGGAGGCTCTAGACCCTTCCAGAGCCGAGATATCGGATATCAAAGTTTTGACCTGAAAAAAAAACATAAGGGGTAACACTGTCGTTTTTGGCCGAAATTTTGACCCCCTCCGATCTTCTTGAAACTCTGGATTCTGACAGAGGGCCACGAGACTTCGACCAGCGCACAAAAATGGAGGCTCTAGACCCTTCCAGAGCCGAGATATCGGATGTCAAAGTTTTGATCTGAAAAAAAAACATAAGGGGTAACACTGTCGTTTTTGGCCGAAATTTTGCCCCCCTCCGATCTTCTTGAAACTCTGGATTCTGACAGAGGGCCACGAGACTTAGACCAGCGCGCAAAAATGGAGGCTCTAGACTCTTCCAGAGCCGAGATATCGGATGTCAAAGTTTTGACCCGAAAAAAAAAACATAAGGGGTAACACTGTCGTTTTTGGCCGAAATTTTGACCCCCTCCGATCTTCTTGAAACTCTGGATTCTGACAGAGGGCCACGAGACTTCGACCAGCGCGCAAAAATGGAGGCTCTAGACCCTTCCAGAGCCGAGATATCGGATGTCAAAGTTTTGACCTGAAAAAAAAACATAAGGGGTAACACTGTCGTTTTTGGCCGAAATTTTGACCCCCTCCGATCTTCTTGAAACTCTGGATTCTGACAGAGGGCCACGAGACTTCGACCAGCGCGCAAAAATGGAGGCTCTAGACCCTTCCAGAGCCGAGATATCGGATGTCAAAGTTTTGACCTGAAAAAAAACATAAGGGGTAACACTGTCGTTTTTGGCCGAAATTTTGACCCCCTCCGATCTTCTTGAAACTCTGGATTCTGACAGAGGGCCACGAGACTTCGACCAGCGCGCAAAAATGGAGGCTCTAGACCCTTCCAGAGCCGAGATATCGGATGTCAAAGTTTTGACCTGAAAAAAAAAAAAACATAAGGGGTAACACTGTCGTTTTTGGCCGAAATTTTGACCCCCTCCGATCTTCTTGAAACTCTGGATTCTGACAGAGGGCCATGAGACTTCGACCAGCGCGCAAAAATGGAGGCTCTGGACCCTTCCAGAGCCGAGATATCGGATGTCAAAGTTTTGACCTGAAAAAAAAACATAAGGGGTAACACTGTCGTTTTTGGCCGAAATGTTGACCCCCTCCGATCTTCTTGAAACTCTGGATTCTGACAGAGGGCCACGAGACTTCGACCAGCGCGCAAAAATGGAGGCTCTGGACCCTTCCAGAGCCGAGATATCGGATGTCAAAGTTTTGACCCGAAAAAAAACATAAGGGGTAACACTGTCGTTTTTGGCCGAAATTTTGACCCCCTCCGATCTTCTTGAAACTCTGGATTCTGACAGAGGGCCACGAGACTTCGACCAGCGCGCAAAAATGGAGGCTCTAGACCCTTCCAGAGCCGAGATATCGGATATCAAAGTTTTGACCTGAAAAAAAAACATAAGGGGTAACACTGCCGTTTTTGGCCGAAATTTTGACCCCCTCCGATCTTCTTGAAACTCTGGATTCTGACAGAGGGCCACGAGACTTCGACCAGCGCGCAGAAATGGAGGCTCTGGACCCTTCCAGAGCCGAGATATCGGATGTCAAAGTTTTGACCCAAAAAAAAAACATAAGGGGTAACACTGTCGTTTTTGGCCGAAATTTTGACCCCCTCCGATCTTCTTGAAACTCTGGATTCTGACAGAGGGCCACGAGACTTCGACCAGCGCGCAAAAATGGAGGCTCTAGACCCTTCCAGAGCCGAGATATCGGATGTCAAAGTTTTGACCTGAAAAAAAAACATAAGGGGTAACACTGTCGTTTTTGGCCGAAATTTTGACCCCCTCCGATCTTCTTGAAACTCTGGATTCTGACAGAGGGCCACGAGACTTCGACCAGCGCGCAAAAATGGAGGCTCTAGACCCTTCCAGAGCTGAGATATCGGATGTCAAAGTTTTGACCTGAAAAAAAAAACATAAGGGGTAACACTGTCGTTTTTGGCCAAAATTTTGACCCCCTCCGATCTTCTTGAAACTCTGGATTCTGACAGAGGGCCACGAGACTTCGACCAGCGCGCAAAAATGGAGGCTCTAGACCCTTCCAGAGCCGAGATATCGGATATCAAAGTTTTGACCTGAAAAAAAAAAACATAAGGGGTAACACTGTCGTTTTTGGCCGAAATTTTGACCCCCTCCGATCTTCTTGAAACTCTGGATTCTGACAGAGGGCCACGAAACTTCGACCAGCGCGCAAAAATGGAGGCTCTAGACCCTTCCAGAGCCGAGATATCGGATGTCAAAGTTTTGACCTGAAAAAAAAACATAAGGGGTAACACTGTCGTTTTTGGCCGAAATTTTGCCCGCCTCCGATCTTCTTGAAACTCTGGATTCTGACAGAGGGCCACGAGACTTCGACCAGCGCGCAAAAATGGAGGCTCTAGACTCTTCCAGAGCCGAGATATCGGATGTCAAAGCTTTGACCCGAAAAAAAAAAACATAAGGGGTAACACTGTCGTTTTTGGCCGAAATTTTGACCCCCTCCGATCTTCTTGAAACTCTGGATTCTGACAGAGGGCCACGAGACTTCGACCAGCACGCAAAAATGGAGGCTCTAGACCCTTCCAGAGCCGAGATATCGGATGTCAAAGTTTTGACCTGAAAAAAAACATAAGTGGTAACACTGTCGTTTTTGGCCGAAATTTTGACCCCCTCCGATCTTCTTGAAACTCTGGATTCTGACAGAGGGCCACGAGACTTCGACCAGCGCGCAAAAATGGAGGCTCTAGACCCTTCCAGAGCTGAGATATCGGATGTCAAAGTTTTGACCTGAAAAAAAAACATAAGGGGTAACACTGTCGTTTTTGGCCAAAATTTTGACCCCCTCCGATCTTCTTGAAACTCTGGATTCTGACAGAGGGCCACGAGACTTCGACCAGCGCGCAAAAATGGAGGCTCTAGACCCTTCCAGAGCCGAGATATCGGATATCAAAGTTTTGACCTGAAAAAAAAAACATAAGGGGTAACACTGTCGTTTTTGGCCGAAATTTTGACCCCCTCCGATCTTCTTGAAACTCTGGATTCTGACAGAGGGCCACGAGACTTCGACCAGCGCGCAAAAATGGAGGCTCTAGACCCTTCCAGAGCCGAGATATCGGATGTCAAAGTTTTGACCTGAAAAAAAAACATAAGGGGTAACACTGTCGTTTTTGGCCGAAATTTTGCCCCCCTCCGATCTTCTTGAAACTCTGGATTCTGACAGAGGGCCACGAGACTTAGACCAGCGCGCAAAAATGGAGGCTCTAGACCCTTCCAGAGCCGAGATATCGGATGTCAAAGTTTTGACCCGAAAAAAAAAACATAAGGGGTAACACTGTCGTTTTTGGCCAAAATTTTGACCCCCTCCGATCTTCTTGAAACTCTGGATTCTGACAGAGGGCCACGAGACTTCGACCAGCGCGCAAAAATGGAGGCTCTAGACCCTTCCAGAGCCGAGATATCGGATGTCAAAGTTTTGACCTGAAAAAAAAACATAAGGGGTAACACTGTCGTTTTTGGCCGAAATTTTGACCCCCTCCGATCTTCTTGAAACTCTGGATTCTGACAGAGGGCCACGAGACTTCGACCAGCGCGCAAAAATGGAGGCTCTAGACCCTTCCAGAGCCGAGATATCGGATGTCAAAGTTTTGACCCGAAAAAAAAACATAAGGGGTAACACTGTCGTTTTTGGCCAAAATTTTGACCCCCTCCGATCTTCTTGAAACTCTGGATTCTGACAGAGGGCCACGAGACTTCGACCAGCGCGCAAAAATGGAGGCTCTAGACCCTTCCAGAGCCGAGATATCGGATGTCAAAGTTTTGACCTGAAAAAAAAAAACATAAGGGGTAACACTGTCGTTTTTGGCCGAAATTTTGACCCCCTCCGATCTTCTTGAAACTCTGGATTCTGACAGAGGGCCACGAAACTTCGACCAGCGCGCAAAAATGGAGGCTCTAGACCCTTCCAGAGCCGAGATATCGGATGTCAAAGTTTTGACCTGAAAAAAAAACATAAGGGGTAACACTGTCGTTTTTGGCCGAAATTTTGCCCGCCTCCGATCTTCTTGAAACTCTGGATTCTGACAGAGGGCCACGAGACTTCGACCAGCGCGCAAAAATGGAGGCTCTAGACTCTTCCAGAGCCGAGATATCGGATGTCAAAGCTTTGACCCGAAAAAAAAAACATAAGGGGTAACACTGTCGTTTTTGGCCGAAATTTTGACCCCCTCCGATCTTCTTGAAACTCTGGATTCTGACAGAGGGCCACGAGACTTCGACCAGCACGCAAAAATGGAGGCTCTAGACCCTTCCAGAGCCGAGATATCGGATGTCAAAGTTTTGACCTGAAAAAAAACATAAGTGGTAACACTGTCGTTTTTGGCCGAAATTTTGACCCCCTCCGATCTTCTTGAAACTCTGGATTCTGACAGAGGGCCACGAGACTTCGACCAGCGCGCAAAAATGGAGGCTCTAGACCCTTCCAGAGCTGAGATATCGGATGTCAAAGTTTTGACCTGAAAAAAAAACATAAGGGGTAACACTGTCGTTTTTGGCCAAAATTTTGACCCCCTCCGATCTTCTTGAAACTCTGGATTCTGACAGAGGGCCACGAGACTTCGACCAGCGCGCAAAAATGGAGGCTCTAGACCCTTCCAGAGCCGAGATATCGGATATCAAAGTTTTGACCTGAAAAAAAAACATAAGGGGTAACACTGTCGTTTTTGGCCGAAATTTTGACCCCCTCCGATCTTCTTGAAACTCTGGATTCTGACAGAGGGCCACGAGACTTCGACCAGCGCGCAAAAATGGAGGCTCTAGACCCTTCCAGAGCCGAGATATCGGATGTCAAAGTTTTGACCTGAAAAAAAAACATAAGGGGTAACACTGTCGTTTTTGGCCGAAATTTTGCCCCCCTCCGATCTTCTTGAAACTCTGGATTCTGACAGAGGGCCACGAGACTTAGACCAGCGCGCAAAAATGGAGGCTCTAGACCCTTCCAGAGCCGAGATATCGGATGTCAAAGTTTTGACCCGAAAAAAAAAACATAAGGGGTAACACTGTCGTTTTTGGCCAAAATTTTGACCCCCTCCGATCTTCTTGAAACTCTGGATTCTGACAGAGGGCCACGAGACTTCGACCAGCGCGCAAAAATGGAGGCTCTAGACCCTTCCAGAGCCGAGATATCGGATGTCAAAGTTTTGACCTGAAAAAAAAACATAAGGGGTAACACTGTCGTTTTTGGCCGAAATTTTGACCCCCTCCGATCTTCTTGAAACTCTGGATTCTGACAGAGGGCCACGAGACTTCGACCAGCGCGCAAAAATGGAGGCTCTAGACCCTTCCAGAGCCGAGATATCGGATGTCAAAGTTTTGACCCGAAAAAAAAACATAAGGGGTAACACTGTCGTTTTTGGCCAAAATTTTGACCCCCTCCGATCTTCTTGAAACTCTGGATTCTGACAGAGGGCCACGAGACTTCGACCAGCGCGCAAAAATGGAGGCTCTAGACCCTTCCAGAGCCGAGATATCGGATGTCAAAGTTTTGACCTGAAAAAAAAAAACATAAGGGGTAACACTGTCGTTTTTGGCCAAAATTTTGACCCCCTCCGATCTTCTTGAAACTCTGGATTCTGACAGAGGGCCACGAGACGTCGACCAGCGCGCAAAAATGGAGGCTCTAGACCCTTCCAGAGCTGAGATATCGGATGTCAAAGTTTTGACCTGAAAAAAAAACATAAGGGGTAACACTGTCGTTTTTGGCCAAAATTTTGACCCCCTCCGATCTTCTTGAAACTCTGGATTCTGACAGAAGGCCACGAGACTTCGACCAGCGCGCAAAAATGGAGGCTCTAGACCCTTCCAGAGCCGAGATATCGGATGTCAAAGTTTTGACCTGAAAAAAAAAAAACATAAGGGGTAACACTGTCGTTTTTGGCCGAAATTTTGACCCCCTCCGATCTTCTTGAAACTCTGGATTCTGACAGAGGGCCACGAGACTTCGACCAGCGCGCAAAAATGGAGGCTCTGGACCCTTCCAGAGCCGAGATATCGGATGTCAAAGTTTTGACCCGAAAAAAAAACATAAGGGGTAACACTGTCGTTTTTGGCCGAAATTTTGACCCCCTCCGATCTTCTTGAAACTCTGGATTCTGACAGAGGGCCACGAGACTTCGACCAGCGCGCAAAAATGGAGGCTCTAGACCCTTCCAGAGCCGAGATATCGGATATCAAAGTTTTGACCTGAAAAAAAAACATAAGGGGTAACACTGTCGTTTTTGGCCGAAATTTTGACCCCCTCCGATCTTCTTGAAACTCTGGATTCTGACAGAGGGCCACGAGACTTCGACCAGCGCGCAAAAATGGAGGCTCTAGACCCTTCCAGAGCCGAGATATCGGATGTCAAAGTTTTGATCTGAAAAAAAAACATAAGGGGTAACACTGTCGTTTTTGGCCGAAATTTTGCCCCCCTCCGATCTTCTTGAAACTCTGGATTCTGACAGAGGGCCACGAGACTTAGACCAGCGCGCAAAAATGGAGGCTCTAGACTCTTCCAGAGCCGAGATATCGGATGTCAAAGTTTTGACCCGAAAAAAAAAACATAAGGGGTAACACTGTCGTTTTTGGCCGAAATTTTGACCCCCTCCGATCTTCTTGAAACTCTGGATTCTGACAGAGGGCCACGAGACTTCGACCAGCGCGCAAAAATGGAGGCTCTAGACCCTTCCAGAGCCGAGATATCGGATGTCAAAGTTTTGACCTGAAAAAAAAACATAAGGGGTAACACTGTCGTTTTTGGCCGAAATTTTGACCCCCTCCGATCTTCTTGAAACTCTGGATTCTGACAGAGGGCCACGAGACTTCGACCAGCGCGCAAAAATGGAGGCTCTAGACCCTTCCAGAGCCGAGATATCGGATGTCAAAGTTTTGACCTGAAAAAAAAACATAAGGGGTAACACTGTCGTTTTTGGCCGAAATTTTGACCCCCTCCGATCTTCTTGAAACTCTGGATTCTGACAGAGGGCCACGAGACGTCGACCAGCGCGCAAAAATGGAGGCTCTAGACCCTTCCAGAGCTGAGATATCGGATGTCAAAGTTTTGACCTGAAAAAAAAAACATAAGGGGTAACACTGTCGTTTTTGGCCAAAATTTTGACCCCCTCCGATCTTCTTGAAACTCTGGATTCTGACAGAAGGCCACGAGACTTCGACCAGCGCGCAAAAATGGAGGCTCTAGACCCTTCCAGAGCCGAGATATCGGATGTTAAAGTTTTGACCTGAAAATAAAAAAACATAAGGGGTAACACTGTCGTTTTTGGCCGAAATTTTGACCCCCTCCGATCTTCTTGAAACTCTGGATTCTGACAGAGGGCCACGAGACTTCGACCAGCGCGCAAAAATGGAGGCTCTGGACCCTTCCAGAGCCGAGATATCGGATGTCAAAGTTTTGACCCGAAAAAAAAACATAAGGGGTAACACTGTCGTTTTTGGCCGAAATTTTGACCCCCTCCGATCTTCTTGAAACTCTGGATTCTGACAGAGGGCCACGAGACTTCGACCAGCGCGCAAAAATGGAGGCTCTAGACCCTTCCAGAGCCGAGATATCGGATATCAAAGTTTTGACCTGAAAAAAAACCATAAGGGGTAACACTGTCGTTTTTGGCCGAAATTTTGACCCCCTCCGATCTTCTTGAAACTCTGGATTCTGACAGAGGGCCACGAGACTTCGACCAGCGCGCAAAAATGGAGGCTCTAGACCCTTCCAGAGCCGAGATATCGGATGTCAAAGTTTTGATCTGAAAAAAAAACATAAGGGGTAACACTGTCGTTTTTGGCCGAAATTTTGCCCCCCTCCGATCTTCTTGAAACTCTGGATTCTGACAGAGGGCCACGAGACTTAGACCAGCGCGCAAAAATGGAGGCTCTAGACTCTTCCAGAGCCGAGATATCGGATGTCAAAGTTTTGACCCGAAAAAAAAAAACATAAGGGGTAACACTGTCGTTTTTGGCCGAAATTTTGACCCCCTCCGATCTTCTTGAAACTCTGGATTCTGACAGAGGGCCACGAGACTTCGACCAGCGCGCAAAAATGGAGGCTCTAGACCCTTCCAGAGCCGAGATATCGGATGTCAAAGTTTTGACCTGAAAAAAAAACATAAGGGGTAACACTGTCGTTTTTGGCCGAAATTTTGACCCCCTCCGATCTTCTTGAAACTCTGGATTCTGACAGAGGGCCACGAGACTTCGACCAGCGCGCAAAAATGGAGGCTCTAGACCCTTCCAGAGCCGAGATATCGGATGTCAAAGTTTTGACCTGAAAAAAAAACATAAGGGGTAACACTGTCGTTTTTGGCCGAAATTTTGACCCCCTCCGATCTTCTTGAAACTCTGGATTCTGACAGAGGGCCACGAGACTTCGACCAGCGCGCAAAAATGGAGGCTCTAGACCCTTCCAGAGCCGAGATATCGGATGTCAAAGTTTTGACCTGAAAAAAAACATAAGGGGTAACACTGTCGTTTTTGGCCGAAATTTTGACCCCCTCTGATCTTCTTGAAACTCTGGATTCTGACAGAGGGCCACGAGACTTCGACCAGCGAGCAAAAATGGAGGCTCTAGACCCTTCCAGAGCTGAGATATCGGATGTCAAAGTTTTGACCTGAAAAAAAACATAAGGGGTAACACTGTCGTTTTTGGCCGAAATTTTGACCCCCTCCGATCTTCTTGAAACTCTGGATTCTGACAGAGGGCCATGAGACTTCGACCAGCGCGCAAAAATGGAGGCTCTGGACCCTTCCAGAGCCGAGATATCGGATGTCAAAGTTTTGACCTGAAAAAAAAAACATAAGGGGTAACACTGTCGTTTTTGGCCGAAATTTTGACCCCCTCCGATCTTCTTGAAACTCTGGATTCTGACAGAGGGCCACGAGACTTCGACCAGCGCGCAAAAATGGAGGCTCTGGACCCTTCCAGAGCCGAGATATCGGATGTCAAAGTTTTGACCCGAAAAAAAACATAAGGGGTAACACTGTCGTTTTTGGCCGAAATTTTGACCCCCTCCGATCTTCTTGAAACTCTGGATTCTGACAGAGGGCCACGAGACTTCGACCAGCGCGCAAAAATGGAGGCTCTAGACCCTTCCAGAGCCGAGATATCGGATATCAAAGTTTTGACCTGAAAAAAAAACATAAGGGGTAACACTGTCGTTTTTGGCCGAAATTTTGACCCCCTCCGATCTTCTTGAAACTCTGGATTCTGACAGAGGGCCACGAGACTTCGACCAGCGCGCAGAAATGGAGGCTCTGGACCCTTCCAGAGCCGAGATATCGGATGTCAAAGTTTTGACCCGAAAAAAAAACATAAGGGGTAACACTGTCGTTTTTGGCCGAAATTTTGACCCCCTCCGATCTTCTTGAAACTCTGGATTCTGACAGAGGGCCACGAGACTTCGACCAGCGCGCAAAAATGGAGGCTCTTGACCCTTCCAGAGCCGAGATATCGGATGTCAAAGTTTTGACCTGAAAAAAAAAACATAAGGGGTAACACTGTCGTTTTTGGCCGAAATTTTGACCCCTTCCGATCTTCTTGAAACTCTGGATTCTGACAGAGGGCCACGAGACTTCGACCAGCGCGCAAAAATGGAGGCTCTAGACCCTTCCAGAGCCGAGATATCGGATGTCAAAGTTTTGACCTGAAAAAAAAACATAAGGGGTAACACTGTCGTTTTTGGCCGAAATTTTGACCCCCTCCGATCTTCTTGAAACTCTGGATTCTGACAGAGGGCCACGAGACTTCGACCAGCGCGCAAAAATGGAGGCTCTAGACCCTTCCAGAGCCGAGATATCGGATGTCAAAGTTTTGACCTGAAAAAAAAACATAAGGGGTAACACTGTCGTTTTTGGCCGAAATTTTGACCCCCTCCGATCTTCTTGAAACTCTGGATTCTGACAGAGGGCCACGAGACTTCGACCAGCGCGCAAAAATGGAGGCTCTAGACCCTTCCAGAGCCGAGATATCGGATGTCAAAGTTTTGACCTGAAAAAAAACATAAGTGGTAACACTGTCGTTTTTGGCCGAAATTTTGACCCCCTCCGATCTTCTTGAAACTCTGGATTCTGACAGAGGGCCATGAGACTTCGACCAGCGCGCAAAAATGGAGGCTCTGTGTCATCTGCAGTGGCGCTGTGGTAGCAGAACCGGCTCTGAAGCAAGTGGTTGCCGGTTCTAGTCCAGCTTCTTCTTGCATTTGTGCGTTTTGACTCCGTTTCGAAAGATAAACATACCAAACTAATAAACATAAACATACCAAACATACCAAACAAAGTGTCAGAACCGTGTCGTCTGCCGTGGCGTTGTGGTAGCAGAACCGGCTCTGAAGCGAGTGGTTGCAGGTTCTAGTCCAGCTTCTTGTTGCATTTGTGCCTTTAGACTCCGTTTCGAAAGATAAACATACAAAGAGAAGTGTCAGAATTGTGTCGTCTGCAGTGGCGCTGTGGTAGCAGAATCGGCTCTGAAGCAAGTGGTTGCCGGTTCTAGTCCAGCTTCTTGTTGCAGTTCTGCGTTTAGACTCCGTTTCGAAAGATAAACATACTAAGAGAAGTGTCAGAACTGCGTAGTCTGCAGTGGCGCTGTGGTAGTGGAACTGGCTCTGAAGCGAGTGGTTGCCAGTTCTAGTCCAGCTTCTTGTTGCATTTGTGCGTTTAGACTCCGTTTCGAAACATAAACATACTAAGAGAAGTGTCAGAACCGTGTAGTCTGCAGTGGCGCTGTGGTAGCAGAACCGGCTCTGAAGCGAGTGGTTGCTGGTTCTAGTCCAGCTTCTTGTTGCTTTTCTGCGTTTAGACTCCGTTTCGAAAGATAAACATACTAAGAGAAGTGTCAGAACCGTGTAGTCTGCAGTGGCGCTGTGGTAGCAGAACTGGCTCTGAAGCGAGCTGTTAAATGTCCAAGTATGCAAGTAATTATCCAAGTAAATCTCCAAGTAAATAAATATCCAAGTAAGTATGCAAGTAAATGTCCAAGTAAATAAATATCCAAGTAATTAATTATATTGTATATATTTATTATAATTATATATTAAACGTCGCGAAAATTTATGTTTAAGGAACATAACCGCAGCGACAGGGGTTCCGAAACCTCGGGGGGGGACCACACACACACTACCCCCCCCTTTAGTTTGGTCTTTTGGGTGTGCAGACTCGGCGACTGGGTGACTACCTTGGATGCCCCCTCAGGCCGTTGGTTCTGACCCGGGATTGAACCGTGAACCTTCTGAAGGCAGAGCCAAGCCTCATCCGATGTGCCACCAGAGCCTGCACACTTTTGACACTTCTCTTCGTACGTTTATCTTTCGAAACGGAGTTTAAACGCACAAATGCAACAAGAAGCTGGACTAGAACCGGCAACCACTCGCTTAAGAGGCAGTTCTGCTACCACAGCGCCACTGAAGATGACATATTTCTGACACTTCTTTTCGTAACTTTATCTTTCGAAATGGAGTATAAACGCACAAACGCGACAAGAAGCTGGATTAGAACCGGCAACCACTCGCTTCAGAGCCAGTTCTGCTACCACAGCGCCACTGCAGACTACACGGTTCTGACACTTCTCTTAGTATGTTTATCTTTCGAAACGGAGTCTAAACGCAGAAATGCAACAAGAAGCTGGACTAGAACCAGCAACCACTTGCTTCAGAACCGGTTGTGCTACCACAGCGCCACTGCAGACGACACAGTTCTGACTTCGTAAATTTATCTTTATGGACGAACTTTAACATTGTTTAAGTGTTTTTTTTTTTGGAAGGCCACGTTTCTGAAACCGACTCGGCACACTGACTTTCAACTGTCAGAACCGTGTTGTCTTCGATGGCTCAGTGGTAGCGGAGACACTTCTCTTCGTACGTTTATCTTTCGAAACGGAGCCTAAACACACAAGCGCAACAAGAAGCTAGAATAGCAACCACTCCCTTCGGCTCCCTTCCAGAGCTGAGATATCGAAGGTCAAAATTTGGACCCGAAAAAAAAACATAAGGGGTAACACTGTCGTTTTTGGCCGAAATTTTGACCCCCTCCGATCTTCTTGAAACTCTGGATTCTGACAGAGGGCCACGAGACTTCGACCAGCGCGCAAAAATGGAGGCTCTAGACCCTTCCAGAGCCGAGATATCGGATGTCAAAGTTTTGACCTGAAAAAAAAACATAAGGGGTAACACTGTTGTTTTTGGCCGAAATTTTGACCCCCTCCGATCTTCTTGAAACTCTGGATTCTGACAGAGGGCCACGAGACTTCGACCAGCGCGCAAAAATGGAGGCTCTAGACCCTTCCAGAGCTGAGATATCGGATATCAAAGTTTTGACCTGAAAAAAAAACATAAGGGGTAACACTGTCGTTTTTGGCCGAAATTTTGACCCCCTCCGATCTTCTTGAAACTCTGGATTCTGACAGAGGGCCACGAGACTTCGACCAGCGCGCAAAAATGGAGGCTCTAGACCCTTCCAGAGCCGAGATATCGGATGTCAAAGTTTTGACCTGAAAAAAAAACATAAGGGGTAACACTGTCGTTTTTGGCCGAAATTTTGACCCCCTCCGATCTTCTTGAAACTCTGGATTCTGACAGAGGGCCACGAGACTTCGACCAGCGTGCAAAAATGGAGGCTCTGGACCCTTCCAGAGCCGAGATATCGGATGTCAAAGTTTTGACCCGAAAAAAAAACATAAGGGGTAACACTGTCGTTTTTGGCCGAAATTTTGACCCCCTCCGATCTTCTTGAAACTCTGGATTCTGACAGAGGGCCACGAGACTTCGACCAGCGCGCAAAAATGGAGGCTCTAGACCCTTCCAGAGCCGAGATATCGGATATCAAAGTTTTGACCTGAAAAAAAAACATAAGGGGTAACACTGTCGTTTTTGGCCGAAATTTTGACCCCCTCCGATCTTCTTGAAACTCTGGATTCTGACAGAGGGCCACGAGACTTCGACCAGCGCGCAAAAATGGAGGCTCTAGACCCTTCCAGAGCCGAGATATCGGATATCAAAGTTTTGACCTGAAAAAAAAAACATAAGGGGTAACACTGTCGTTTTTGGCCGAAATTTTGACCCCCTCCGATCTTCTTGAAACTCTGGATTCTGACAGAGGGCCACGAGACTTCGACCAGCGCGCAAAAATGGAGGCTCTAGACCCTTCCAGAGCTGAGATATCGGATGTCAAAGTTTTGACCTGAAAAAAAAACATAAGGGGTAACACTGTCGTTTTTGGCCAAAATTTTGACCCCCTCCGATCTTCTTGAAACTCTGGATTCTGACAGAGGGCCACGAGACTTCGACCAGCGCGCAAAAATGGAGGCTCTAGACCCTTCCAGAGCCGAGATATTGGATGTCAAAGTTTTGACCTGAAAAAAAAAACATAAGGGGTAACACTGTCGTTTTTGGCCGAAATTTTGACCCCCTCCGATCTTCTTGAAACTCTGGATTCTGACAGAGGGCCACGAGACTTCGACCAGCGCGCAAAAATGGAGGCTCTAGACCCTTCCAGAGCTGAGATATCGGATGTCAAAGTTTTGACCTGAAAAAAAAAAACATAAGGGGTAACACTGTCGTTTTTGGCCAAAATTTTTACCCCCTCTGATCTTCTTGAAACTCTGGATTCTGACAGAAGGCCACGAGACTTCGACCAGCGCGCAAAAATGGAGGCTCTAGACCCTTCCAGAGCCGAGATATCGGATGTCAAAGTTTTGACCTGAAAAAAAAAACATAAGGGGTAACACTGTCGTTTTTGGCCGAAATTTTGACCCCCTCCGATCTTCTTGAAACTCTGGATTCTGACAGAGGGCCACGAGACTTCGACCAGCGCGCAAAAATGGAGGCTCTGGACCCTTCCAGAGCCGAGATATCGGA
>CM075870.1:21773890-21856353 GCA_038021265.1 Cyprinella venusta | reverse complement strand
TTGGCCGAAATTTTGACCCCCTCCGATCTTCTTGAAACTCTGGATTCTGACAGAGGGCCACGAGACTTCGACCAGCGCGCAAAAATGGAGGCTCTAGACCCTTCCAGAGCCGAGATATCGGATGTCAAAGTTTTGACCTGAAAAAAAAACATAAGGGGTAACACTGTCGTTTTTGGCCGAAATTTTGACCCCCTCCGATCTTCTTGAAACTCTGGATTCTGACAGAGGGCCACGAGACTTCGACCAGTGAGCAAAAATGGAGGCTCTAGACCCTTCCAGAGCTGAGATATCGGATGTCAAAGTTTTGACCTGAAAAAAAACATAAGGGGTAACACTGTCGTTTTTGGCCGAAATTTTGACCCCCTCCGATCTTCTTGAAACTCTGGATTCTGACAGAGGGCCACGAGACTTCGACCAGCGCGCAAAAATGGAGGCTCTAGACCCTTCCAGAGCCGAGATATCGGATGTCAAAGTTTTGACCTGAAAAAAAAAACATAAGGGGTAACACTGTCGTTTTTGGCCGAAATTTTGACCCCCTCCGATCTTCTTGAAACTCTGGATTCTGACAGAGGGCCATGAGACTTCGACCAGCGCGCAAAAATGGAGGCTCTGGACCCTTCCAGAGCCGAGATATCGGATGTCAAAGTTTTGACCTGAAAAAAAACATAAGGGGTAACACTGTCGTTTTTGGCCGAAATTTTGACCCCCTCCGATCTTCTTGAAACTCTGGATTCTGACAGAGGGCCACGAGACTTCGACCAGCGCGCAAAATGGAGGCTCTGGACCCTTCCAGAGCCGAGATATCGGATGTCAAAGTTTTGACCCGAAAAAAACATAAGGGGTAACACTGTCGTTTTTGGCCGAAATTTTGACCCCCTCCGATCTTCTTGAAACTCTGGATTCTGACAGAGGGCCACGAGACTTCGACCAGCGCGCAAAAATGGAGGCTCTAGACCCTTCCAGAGCCGAGATATCGGATATCAAAGTTTTGACCTGAAAAAAAAACATAAGGGGTACACTGTCGTTTTTTGGCCGAAATTTTGACCCCTCCGATCTTCTTGAAACTCTGGATTCTGACAGAGGGCCACGAGACTTCGACCAGCGCGCAGAAATGGAGGCTCTGGACCCTTCCAGAGCCGAGATATCGGATGTCAAAGTTTTGACCCGAAAAAAAAACATAAGGGGTAACACTGTCGTTTTTGGCCGAAATTTTGACCCCCTCCGATCTTCTTGAAACTCTGGATTCTGACAGAGGGCCACGAGACTTCGACCAGCGCGCAAAAATGGAGGCTCTAGACCCTTCCAGAGCCGAGATATCGGATGTCAAAGTTTTGACCTGAAAAAAAAACATAAGGGGTAACACTGTCGTTTTTGGCCGAAATTTTGACCCCTTCCGATCTTCTTGAAACTCTGGATTCTGACAGAGGGCCACGAGACTTCGACCAGCGCGCAAAAATGGAGGCTCTAGACCCTTCCAGAGCCGAGATATCGGATGTCAAAGTTTTGACCTGAAAAAAAAACATAAGGGGTAACACTGTCGTTTTTGGCCGAAATTTTGACCCCCTCCGATCTTCTTGAAACTCTGGATTCTGACAGAGGGCCACGAGACTTCGACCAGCGCGCAAAAATGGAGGCTCTAGACCCTTCCAGAGCCGAGATATCGGATGTCAAAGTTTTGACCCGAAAAAAAAACATAAGGGGTAACACTGTCGTTTTTGGCCGAAATTTTGACCCCCTCCGATCTTCTTGAAACTCTGGATTCTGACAGAGGGCCACGAGACTTCGACCAGCGCGCAAAAATGGAGGCTCTAGACCCTTCCAGAGCCGAGATATCGGATATCAAAGTTTTGACCTGAAAAAAAAACATAAGGGGTAACACTGTCGTTTTTGGCCGAAATTTTGACCCCCTCCGATCTTCTTGAAACTCTGGATTCTGACAGAGGGCCACGAGACTTCGACCAGCGCGCAAAAATGGAGGCTCTAGACCCTTCCAGACCCGAGATATCGGATATCAAAGTTTTGACCTGAAAAAAAAAACATAAGGGGTAACACTGTCGTTTTTGGCCGAAATTTTGACCCCCTCCGATCTTCTTGAAACTCTGGATTCTGACAGAGGGCCACGAGACTTCGACCAGCGCGCAAAAATGGAGGCTCTAGACCCTTCCAGAGCTGAGATATCGGATGTCAAAGTTTTGACCTGAAAAAAAAACATAAGGGGTAACACTGTCGTTTTTGGCCAAAATTTTGACCCCCTCCGATCTTCTTGAAACTCTGGATTCTGACAGAGGGCCACGAGACTTCGACCAGCGCGCAAAAATGGAGGCTCTAGACCCTTCCAGAGCCGAGATATTGGATGTCAAAGTTTTGACCTGAAAAAAAAAACATAAGGGGTAACACTGTCGTTTTTGGCCGAAATTTTGACCCCCTCCGATCTTCTTGAAACTCTGGATTCTGACAGAGGGCCACGAGACTTCGACCAGCGCGCAAAAATGGAGGCTCTAGACCCTTCCAGAGCTGAAATATCGGATGTCAAAGTTTTGACCTGAAAAAAAAACATAAGGGGTAACACTGTCGTTTTTGGCCAAAATTTTGACCCCCTCTGATCTTCTTGAAACTCTGGATTCTGACAGAAGGCCACGAGACTTCGACCAGCGCGCAAAAATGGAGGCTCTAGACCCTTCCAGAGCCGAGATATCGGATGTCAAAGTTTTGACCTGAAAAAAAAAACATAAGGGGTAACACTGTCGTTTTTGGCCGAAATTTTGACCCCCTCCGATCTTCTTGAACTCTGGATTCTGACAGAGGGCCACGAGACTTCGACCAGCGCGCAAAAATGGAGGCTCTGGACCCTTCCAGAGCCGAGATATCGGATGTCAAAGTTTTGACCCGAAAAAAAAAACATAAGGGGTAACACTGTCGTTTTTGGCCGAAATTTTGACCCCCTCCGATCTTCTTGAAACTCTGGATTCTGACAGAGGGCCACGAGACTTCGACCAGCGCGCAAAAATGGAGGCTCTGGACCCTTCCAGAGCCGAGATATCGGATGTCAAAGTTTTGACCCAAAAAAAAAAACATAAGGGGTAACACTGTCGTTTTTGGCCGAAATTTTGACCCCCTCCGATCTTCTTGAAACTCTGGATTCTGACAGAGGGCCACGAGACTTCGACCAGCGCGCAAAAATGGAGGCTCTAGACCCTTCCAGAGCCGAGATATCGGATATCAAAGTTTTGACCTGAAAAAAAAACATAAGGGGTAACACTGTCGTTTTTGGCCGAAATTTTGACCCCCTCCGATCTTCTTGAAACTCTGGATTCTGACAGAGGGCCACGAGACTTCGACCAGCGCGCAAAAATGGAGGCTCTGGACCCTTCCAGAGCCGAGATATCGGATGTCAAAGTTTTGACCCGAAAAAAAAAACATAAGGGGTAACACTGTCGTTTTTGGCCGAAATTTTGACCCCCTCCGATCTTCTTGAAACTCTGGATTCTGACAGAGGGCCACGAGACTTCGACCAGCGCGCAAAAATGGAGGCTCTAGACCCTTCCAGAGCCGAGATATCGGATATCAAAGTTTTGACCTGAAAAAAAAACATAAGGGGTAACACTGTCGTTTTTGGCCGAAATTTTGACCCCCTCCGATCTTCTTGAAACTCTGGATTCTGACAGAGGGCCACGAGACTTCGACCAGCGCGCAAAAATGGAGGCTCTAGACCCTTCCAGAGCCGAGATATCGGATGTCAAAGTTTTGACCTGAAAAAAAAAACATAAGGGGTAACACTGTTGTTTTGGGCCGAAATTTTGCCCCCCTCCGATCTTCTTGAAACTCTGGATTCTGACAGAGGGCCACGAGACTTAGACCAGCGCGCAAAAATGGAGGCTCTAGACCCTTCCAGAGCCGAGATATCGGATATCAAAGTTTTGACCTGAAAAAAAAACATAAGGGGTAACACTGTCGTTTTTGGCTGAAATTTTGACCCCCTCCGATCTTCTTGAAACTCTGGATTCTGACAGAGGGCCACGAGACTTCGACCAGCGCGCAAAAATGGAGGCTCTGGACCCTTCCAGAGCCGAGATATCGGATGTCAAAGTTTTGACCCGAAAAAAAAACATAAGGGGTAACACTGTCGTTTTTGGCCGAAATTTTGACCCCCTCCGATCTTCTTGAAACTCTGGATTCTGACAGAGGGCCACGAGACTTCGACCAGCGCGCAAAAATGGAGGCTCTAGACCCTTCCAGAGCCGAGATATCGGATATCAAAGTTTTGACCTGAAAAAAAACCATAAGGGGTAACACTGTCGTTTTTGGCCGAAATTTTGACCCCCTCCGATCTTCTTGAAACTCTGGATTCTGACAGAGGGCCACGAGACTTCGACCAGCGCGCAAAAATGGAGGCTCTAGACCCTTCCAGAGCCGAGATATCGGATGTCAAAGTTTTGATCTGAAAAAAAAACATAAGGGGTAACACTGTCGTTTTTGGCCGAAATTTTGCCCCCCTCCGATCTTCTTGAAACTCTGGATTCTGACAGAGGGCCACGAGACTTAGACCAGCGCGCAAAAATGGAGGCTCTAGACTCTTCCAGAGCCGAGATATCGGATGTCAAAGTTTTGACCCGAAAAAAAAAACATAAGGGGTAACACTGTCGTTTTTGGCCGAAATTTTGACCCCCTCCGATCTTTTTGAAACTCTGGATTCTGACAGAGGGCCACGAGACTTCGACCAGCGCGCAAAAATGGAGGCTCTAGACCCTTCCAGAGCCGAGATATCGGATGTCAAAGTTTTGACCTGAAAAAAAAAACATAAGGGGTAACACTGTCGTTTTTGGCCGAAATTTTGACCCCCTCCGATCTTCTTGAAACTCTGGATTCTGACAGAGGGCCACGAGACTTCGACCAGCGCGCAAAAATGGAGGCTCTAGACCCTTCCAGAGCCGAGATATCGGATGTCAAAGTTTTGACCTGAAAAAAAAACATAAGGGGTAACACTGTCGTTTTTGGCCGAAATTTTGACCCCCTCCGATCTTCTTGAAACTCTGGATTCTGACAGAGGGCCACGAGACTTCGACCAGCGCGCAAAAATGGAGGCTCTAGACCCTTCCAGAGCCGAGATATCGGATGTCAAAGTTTTGACCTGAAAAAAAACATAAGGGGTAACACTGTCGTTTTTGGCCGAAATTTTGACCCCCTCTGATCTTCTTGAAACTCTGGATTCTGACAGAGGGCCACGAGACTTCGACCAGCGAGCAAAAATGGAGGCTCTAGACCCTTCCAGAGCTGAGATATCGGATGTCAAAGTTTTGACCTGAAAAAAAACATAAGGGGTAACACTGTCGTTTTTGGCCGAAATTTTGACCCCCTCCGATCTTCTTGAAACTCTGGATTCTGACAGAGGGCCACGAGACTTCGACCAGCGCGCAAAAATGGAGGCTCTAGACCCTTCCAGAGCCGAGATATCGGATGTCAAAGTTTTGACCTGAAAAAAAAAACATAAGGGGTAACACTGTCGTTTTTGGCCGAAATTTTGACCCCCTCCGATCTTCTTGAAACTCTGGATTCTGACAGAGGGCCATGAGACTTCGACCAGCGCGCAAAAATGGAGGCTCTGGACCCTTCCAGAGCCGAGATATCGGATGTCAAAGTTTTGACCTGAAAAAAAAACATAAGGGGTAACACTGTCGTTTTTGGCCGAAATTTTGACCCCCTCCGATCTTCTTGAAACTCTGGATTCTGACAGAGGGCCACGAGACTTCGACCAGCGCGCAAAAATGGAGGCTCTGGACCCTTCCAGAGCCGAGATATCGGATGTCAAAGTTTTGACCCGAAAAAAAACATAAGGGGTAACACTGTCGTTTTTGGCCGAAATTTTGACCCCCTCCGATCTTCTTGAAACTCTGGATTCTGACAGAGGGCCACGAGACTTCGACCAGCGCGCAAAAATGGAGGCTCTAGACCCTTCCAGAGCCGAGATATCGGATATCAAAGTTTTGACCTGAAAAAAAACATAAGGGGTAACACTGTCGTTTTTGGCCGAAATTTTGACCCCCTCCGATCTTCTTGAAACTCTGGATTCTGACAGAGGGCCACGAGACTTCGACCAGCGCGCAGAAATGGAGGCTCTGGACCCTTCCAGAGCCGAGATATCGGATGTCAAAGTTTTGACCCGAAAAAAAAACATAAGGGGTAACACTGTCGTTTTTGGCCGAAATTTTGACCCCCTCCGATCTTCTTGAAACTCTGGATTCTGACAGAGGGCCACGAGACTTCGACCAGCGCGCAAAAATGGAGGCTCTAGACCCTTCCAGAGCCGAGATATCGGATGTCAAAGTTTTGACCTGAAAAAAAAACATAAGGGGTAACACTGTCGTTTTTGGCCGAAATTTTGACCCCTTCCGATCTTCTTGAAACTCTGGATTCTGACAGAGGGCCACGAGACTTCGACCAGCGCGCAAAAATGGAGGCTCTAGACCCTTCCAGAGCCGAGATATCGGATGTCAAAGTTTTGACCTGAAAAAAAAACATAAGGGGTAACACTGTCGTTTTTGGCCGAAATTTTGACCCCCTCCGATCTTCTTGAAACTCTGGATTCTGACAGAGGGCCACGAGACTTCGACCAGCGCGCAAAAATGGAGGCTCTAGACCCTTCCAGAGCCGAGATATCGGATGTCAAAGTTTTGACCTGAAAAAAAAACATAAGGGGTAACACTGTCGTTTTTGGCCGAAATTTTGACCCCCTCCGATCTTCTTGAAACTCTGGATTCTGACAGAGGGCCACGAGACTTCGACCAGCGCGCAAAAATGGAGGCTCTAGACCCTTCCAGAGCCGAGATATCGGATGTCAAAGTTTTGACCTGAAAAAAAACATAAGTGGTAACACTGTCGTTTTTGGCCGAAATTTTGACCCCCTCCGATCTTCTTGAAACTCTGGATTCTGTCAGAGGGCCATGAGACTTCGACCAGCGCGCAAAAATGGAGGCTCTGTGTCATCTGCAGTGGCGCTGTGGTAGCAGAACCGGCTCTGAAGCAAGTGGTTGCCGGTTCTAGTCCAGCTTCTTCTTGCATTTGTGCGTTTTGACTCCGTTTCGAAAGATAAACATACCAAACTAATAAACATAAACATACCAAACATACCAAACAAAGTGTCAGAACCGTGTCGTCTGCCGTGGCGTTGTGGTAGCAGAACCGGCTCTGAAGCGAGTGGTTGCAGGTTCTAGTCCAGCTTCTTGTTGCATTTGTGCCTTTAGACTCCGTTTCGAAAGATAAACATACAAAGAGAAGTGTCAGAATTGTGTCGTCTGCAGTGGCGCTGTGGTAGCAGAATCGGCTCTGAAGCAAGTGGTTGCCGGTTCTAGTCCAGCTTCTTGTTGCATTTCTGCGTTTAGACTCCGTTTCGAAAGATAAACATACTAAGAGAAGTGTCAGAACTGCGTAGTCTGCAGTGGCGCTGTGGTAGCGGAACTGGCTCTGAAGCGAGTGGTTGCCAGTTCTAGTCCAGCTTCTTGTTGCATTTGTGCGTTTAGACTCCGTTTCGAAACATAAACATACTAAGAGAAGTGTCAGAACCGTGTAGTCTGCAGTGGCGCCGTGGTAGCAGAACCGGCTCTGAAGCGAGTGGTTGCTGGTTCTAGTCCAGCTTCTTGTTGCTTTTCTGCGTTTAGACTCCGTTTTGAAAGATAAACATACTAAGAGAAGTGTCAGAACCGTGTAGTCTGCAGTGGCGCTGTGGTAGCAGAACTGGCTCTGAAGCGAGTTGTTAAATGTCCAACTATGCAAGTAATTATCCAAGTAAATCTCCAAGTAAATAAATATCCAAGTAATTATCCAAGTAAATCTCCAAGTAAATAAATATCCAAGTAAGTATGCAAGTAAATGTCCAAGTAAATAAATATCCAAGTAATTAATTATATTGTATATATTTATTATAATTATATATTAAACGTCGCGAAAATTAATGTTTAAGGAACATAACCGCAGCGACAGGGGTTCCGAAACCTCAGGGGGGGACCACACACACACTACCCCCCCCCTTTAGTTTGGTCTTTTGGGTGTGCAGACTCAGCGACTGGGTGACTACCTTGGATGCCCCCTCAGGCCGTTGGTTCTGACCCGGGATTGAACCGTGAACCTTCTGAAGGCAGAGCCAAGCCTCATCCGATGTGCCACCAGAGCCTGCACACTTTTGACACTTCTCTTCGTAAGTTTATCTTTCGAAACGGAGTTTAAACGCACAAATGCAACAAGAAGCTGGACTAGAACCGGCAACCACTCGCTTAAGAGGCGATTCTGCTACCACAGCGCCACTGAAGATGACATATTTCTGACACTTCTTTTCGTAACTTTATCTTTCGAAATGGAGTATAAACGCACAAACGCGACAAGAAGCTGGATTAGAACCGGCAACCACTCGCTTCAGAGCCGAGATATCGGATGTCAAAGTTTTGACCTGAAAAAAAACATAAGGGGTAACACTGTCGTTTTTGGCCGAAATTTTGACCCCCTCCGATCTTCTTGAAACTCTGGATTCTGACAGAGGGCCATGAGACTTCGACCAGCGCGCAAAAATGGAGGCTCTGGACCCTTCCAGAGCCGAGATATCGGATGTCAAAGTTTTGACCTGAAAAAAAAAACATAAGGGGTAACACTGTCATTTTTGGCCGAAATTTTGACCCCCTCCGATCTTCTTGAAACTCTGGATTCTGACAGAGGGCCACGAGACTTCGACCAGCACGCAAAAATGGAGGCTCTGGACCCTTCCAGAGCCGAGATATCGGATGTCAAAGTTTTGACCCGAAAAAAAAACATAAGGGGTAACACTGTCGTTTTTGGCCGAAATTTTGACCCCCTCCGATCTTCTTGAAACTCTGGATTCTGACAGAGGGCCACGAGACTTCGACCAGCGCGCAAAAATGGAGGCTCTAGACCCTTCCAGAGCCGAGATATCGGATATCAAAGTTTTGACCTGAAAAAAAAACATAAGGGGTAACACTGTCGTTTTTGGCCGAAATTTTGACCCCCTCCGATCTTCTTGAAACTCTGGATTCTGACAGAGGGCCACGAGACTTCGACCAGCGCGCAAAAATGGAGGCTCTGGACCCTTCCAGAGCCGAGATATCGGATGTCAAAGTTTTGACCCGAAAAAAAAAACATAAGGGGTAACACTGTCGTTTTTGGCCGAAATTTTGACCCCCTCCGATCTTTTTGAAACTCTGGATTCTGACAGAGGGCCACGAGACTTCGACCAGCGCGCAAAAATGGAGGCTCTAGACCCTTCCAGAGCCGAGATATCGGATGTCAAAGTTTTGACCTGAAAAAAAAACATAAGGGGTAACACTGTCGTTTTTGGCCGAAATTTTGACCCCTTCCGATCTTCTTGAAACTCTGGATTCTGACAGAGGGCCACGAGACTTCGACCAGCGCGCAAAAATGGAGGCTCTAGACCCTTCCAGAGCCGAGATATCGGATGTCAAAGTTTTGACCTGAAAAAAAAAACATAAGGGGTAACACTGTCGTTTTTGGCCGAAATTTTGACCCCCTCCGATCTTCTTGAAACTCTGGATTCTGACAGAGGGCCACGAGACTTCGACCAGCGCGCAAAAATGGAGGCTCTAGACCCTTCCAGAGCTGAGATATCGGATGTCAAAGTTTTGACCTGAAAAAAAAAACATAAGGGGTAACACTGTCGTTTTTGGTCAAAATTTTGACCCCCTCCGATCTTCTTGAAACTCTGGATTCTGACAGAGGGCCACGAGACTTCGACCAGCGCGCAAAAATGGAGGCTCTAGACCCTTCCAGAGCCGAGATATCGGATATCAAAGTTTTGACCTGAAAAAAAAAACATAAGGGGTAACACTGTCATTTTTGGCCGAAATTTTGACCCCCTCCGATCTTCTTGAAACTCTGGATTCTGACAGAGGGCCACGAGACTTCGACCAGCGCGCAAAAATGGAGGCTCTGGACCCTTCCAGAGCCGAGATATCGGATGTCAAAGTTTTGACCCGAAAAAAAAACATAAGGGGTAACACTGTCGTTTTTGGCCGAAATTTTGACCCCCTCCGATCTTCTTGAAACTCTGGATTCTGACAGAGGGCCACGAGACTTCGACCAGCGCGCAAAAATGGAGGCTCTAGACCCTTCCAGAGCTGAGATATCGGATGTCAAAGTTTTGACCTGAAAAAAAAAACATAAGGGGTAACACTGTCGTTTTTGGCCAAAATTTTGACCCCCTCCGATCTTCTTGAAACTCTGGATTCTGACAGAGGGCCACGAGACTTCGACCAGCGCGCAAAAATGGAGGCTCTAGACCCTTCCAGAGCCGAGATATCGGATGTCAAAGTTTTGACCTGAAAAAAAAAACATAAGGGGTAACACTGTCGTTTTTGGCCGAAATTTTGACCCCCTCCGATCTTCTTGAAACTCTGGATTCTGACAGAGGGCCATGAGACTTCGACCAGCGCGCAAAAATGGAGGCTCTGGACCCTTCCAGAGCCGAGATATCGGATGTCAAAGTTTTGACCTGAAAAAAAAAACATAAGGGGTAACACTGTCGTTTTTGGCCGAAATTTTGACCCCCTCCGATCTTCTTGAAACTCTGGATTCTGACAGAGGGCCACGAGACTTCGACCAGCACGCAAAAATGGAGGCTCTGGACCCTTCCAGAGCCGAGATATCGGATGTCAAAGTTTTGACCCGAAAAAAAAAACATAAGGGGTAACACTGTCGTTTTTGGCCGAAATTTTGACCCCCTCCGATCTTCTTGAAACTCTGGATTCTGACAGAGGGCCACGAGACTTCGACCAGCGCGCAAAAATGGAGGCTCTAGACCCTTCCAGAGCCGAGATATCGGATATCAAAGTTTTGACCTGAAAAAAAAACATAAGGGGTAACACTGTCGTTTTTGGCCGAAATTTTGACCCCCTCCGATCTTCTTGAAACTCTGGATTCTGACAGAGGGCCACGAGACTTCGACCAGCGCGCAAAAATGGAGGCTCTGGACCCTTCCAGAGCCGAGATATCGGATGTCAAAGTTTTGACCCGAAAAAAAAACATAAGGGGTAACACTGTCGTTTTTGGCCGAAATTTTGACCCCCTCCGATCTTCTTGAAACTCTGGATTCTGACAGAGGGCCACGAGACTTCGACCAGCGCGCAAAAATGGAGGCTCTAGACCCTTCCAGAGCCGAGATATCGGATGTCAAAGTTTTGACCTGAAAAAAAAAACATAAGGGGTAACACTGTCGTTTTTGGCCGAAATTTTGACCCCTTCCGATCTTCTTGAAACTCTGGATTCTGACAGAGGGCCACGAGACTTCGACCAGCGCGCAAAAATGGAGGCTCTAGACCCTTCCAGAGCCGAGATATCGGATGTCAAAGTTTTGACCTGAAAAAAAAACATAAGGGGTAACACTGTCGTTTTTGGCCGAAATTTTGACCCCCTCCGATCTTCTTGAAACTCTGGATTCGGACAGAGGGCCACGAGACTTCGACCAGCGCGCAAAAATGGAGGCTCTAGACCCTTCCAGAGCTGAGATATCGGATGTCAAAGTTTTGACCTGAAAAAAAAAACATAAGGGGTAACACTGTCGTTTTTGGCCAAAATTTTGACCCCCTCCGATCTTCTTGAAACTCTGGATTCTGACAGAGGGCCACGAGACTTCGACCAGCGCGCAAAAATGGAGGCTCTAGACCCTTCCAGAGCCGAGATATCGGATATCAAAGTTTTGACCTGAAAAAAAAAACATAAGGGGTAACACTGTCGTTTTTGGCCGAAATTTTGACCCCCTCCGATCTTCTTGAAACTCTGGATTCTGACAGAGGGCCACGAGACTTCGACCAGCGCGCAAAAATGGAGGCTCTAGACCCTTCCAGAGCCGAGATATCGGATGTCAAAGTTTTGACCTGAAAAAAAAACATAAGGGGTAACACTGTCGTTTTTGGCCGAAATTTTGCCCCCCTCCGATCTTCTTGAAACTCTGGATTCTGACAGAGGGCCACGAGACTTAGACCAGCGCGCAAAAATGGAGGCTCTAGACTCTTCCAGAGCCGAGATATCGGATGTCAAAGCTTTGACCCGAAAAAAAAACATAAGGGGTAACACTGTCGTTTTTGGCCGAAATTTTGACCCCCTCCGATTCGATCTTCTTGAAACTCTGGATTCTGACAGAGGGCCACGAGACTTCGACCAGCGCGCAAAAATGGAGCTCTAGACCCTTCCAGAGCTGAGATATCGGATGTCAAAGTTTTGACCTGAAAAAAAAACATAAGGGGTAACACTGTCGTTTTGGCCAAAATTTTGACCCCCTCCGATCTTCTTGAAACTCTGGATTCTGACAGAGAGCCACGAGACTTCGACCAGCGCGCAAAAAATGGAGGCTCTAGACCCTTCCAGAGCCGAGATATCGGATGTCAAAGTTTTGACCTGAAAAAAAAAACATAAGGGGTAACACTGTCGTTTTTGGCCGAAATTTTGACCCCCTCCGTTCTTCTTGAAACTCTGGATTCTGACAGAGGGCCATGAGACTTCGACCAGCGCGCAAAAATGGAGGCTCTGGACCCTTCCAGAGCCGAGATATCGGATGTCAAAGTTTTGACCTGAAAAAAAACATAAGGGGTAACACTGTCGTTTTTGGCCGAATTTTGACCCCCTCCGATCTTCTTGAAACTCTGGATTCTGACAGAGGGCCACGAGACTTCGACCAGCGCGCAAAAAATGGAGGCTCTGGACCCTTCCAGAGCCGAGATATCGGATGTCAAAGTTTTGACCCGAAAAAAAAACATAAGGGGTAACACTGTCGTTATTGGCCGAAATTTTGACCCCCTCCGATCTCTTGAAACTCTGGATTCTGACAGAGGGCCACGAGACTTTCGACCAGCGCGCAAAAATGGAGGCTCTAGACCCTTCCAGAGGCCGAGATATCGGATATCAAAGTTTTGACCTAAAAAAAAAACATAAGGGGTAACACTGTCGTTTTTGGCCGAAATTTGACCCCCTCCGATCTTCTTGAAACTCTGGATTCTGACCGAGGGCCACGAGACTTCGACCAGCGCGCAAAAATGGAGGCTCTGGACCCTTCCAGAGCCGAGATATCGGATGTCAAAGTTTTGACCCGAAAAAAAAACATAAGGGGTAACACTGTCGTTTTTGGCCAAATTTTGACCCCCTCCGATCTTCTTGAAACTCTGGATTCTGACAGAGGGCCACGAGACTTCGACCAGCGCGCAAAAATGGAGGCTCTAGACCCTTCCAGAGCCGAGATATCGGATGTCAAAGTTTTGACCTGAAAAAAAACATAAGGGGTAACACTGTCGTTTTTGGCCGAAATTTTGACCCCTTCCGATCTTCTTGAAACTCTGGATTCCTGACAGAGGGCCACGAGACTTCGACCAGCGCGCAAAAATGGAGGCTCTAGACCCTTCCAGAGCCGAGATATCGGATGTCAAAGTTTTGACCTGAAAAAAAAACATAAGGGGTAACACTGTCGTTTTTGGCCGAAATTTTGACCCCCTCCGATCTTCTTTAAACTCTGGATTCTGACAGAGGGCCACGAGACTTCGACCATCGCGCAAAAATGGAGGCTCTAGACCCTTCCAGAGCTGAGATATCGATGTCAAAGTTTTGACCTAAAAAAAAAAACATAAGGGGTAACACTGTCGTTTTTGGCCAAAATTTTGACCCCCCTCCGATCTTCTTGAAACTCTGGATTCTGACAGAGGGCCACGAGACTTCGACCAGCGCGCAAAAATGGAGGCTCTAGACCCTTCCAGAGCCGAGATATCGGATGTCAAAGTTTTGACCTGAAAAAAAAAACATAAGGGGTAACACTGTCGTTTTTGGCCGAAATTTTGACCCCCTCCGATCTTCTTGAAACTCTGGATTCTGACAGAGGGCCACGAGACTTTGACCAGCGCGCAAAAATGGAGGCTCTAGACCCTTCCAGAGCCGAGATATCGGATATCAAAGTTTTGACCTGAAAAAAAAACATAAGGGGTAACACTGTCGTTTTTGGCCGAAATTTTGACCCCCTCCGATCTTCTTGAAACTCTGGATTCTGACAGAGGGCCACGAGACTTCGACCAGCGCGCAAAAATGGAGGCTCTGGACCCTTCCAGAGCCGAGATATCGGATGTCAAAGTTTTGACCTGAAAAAAAAAACATAAGGGGTAACACTGTCGTTTTTGGCCAAAATTTTGACCCCCTCCGATCTTCTTGAAACTCTGGATTCTGACAGAGGGCCACGAGACTTCGACCAGCGCGCAAAAATGGAGGCTCTAGACCCTTCCAGAGCCGAGATATCGGATGTCAAAGTTTTGACCTGAAAAAAAAAAACATAAGGGGTAACACTGTCGTTTTTGGCCAAAATTTTGACCCCCTCCGATCTTCTTGAAACTCTGGATTCTGACAGAGGGCCACGAGACGTCGACCAGCGCGCAAAAATGGAGGCTCTAGACCCTTCCAGAGCTGAGATATCGGATGTCAAAGTTTTGACCTGAAAAAAAAAAACATAAGGGGTAACACTGTCGTTTTTGGCCAAAATTTTGACCCCCTCCGATCTTCTTGAAACTCTGGATTCTGACAGAAGGCCACGAGACTTCGACCAGCGCGCAAAAATGGAGGCTCTAGACCCTTCCAGAGCCGAGATATCGGATGTCAAAGTTTTGACCTGAAAAAAAAAACATAAGGGGTAACACTGTCGTTTTTGGCCGAAATTTTGACCCCCTCCGATCTTCTTGAAACTCTGGATTCTGACAGAGGGCCACGAGACTTCGACCAGCGCGCAAAAATGGAGGCTCTAGACCCTTCCAGAGCCGAGATATCGGATATCAAAGTTTTGACCTGAAAAAAAAACATAAGGGGTAACACTGTCGTTTTGGGCCGAAATTTTGACCCCCTCCGATCTTCTTGAAACTCTGGATTCTGACAGAGGGCCACGAGACTTCGACCAGCGCGCAAAAATGGAGGCTCTGGACCCTTCCAGAGCCGAGATATCGGATGTCAAAGTTTTGACCTGAAAAAAAAAAACATAAGGGGTAACACTGTCGTTTTTGGCCAAAATTTTGACCCCCTCCGATCTTCTTGAAACTCTGGATTCTGACAGAGGGCCACGAGACTTCGACCAGCGCGCAAAAATGGAGGCTCTAGACCCTTCCAGAGCCGAGATATCGGATGTCAAAGTTTTGACCTGAAAAAAAAAAACATAAGGGGTAACACTGTCGTTTTTGGCCAAAATTTTGACCCCCTCCGATCTTCTTGAAACTCTGGATTCTGACAGAGGGCCACGAGACGTCGACCAGCGCGCAAAAATGGAGGCTCTAGACCTTTCCAGAGCTGAGATATCGGATGTCAAAGTTTTGACCTGAAAAAAAAAAACATAAGGGGTAACACTGTCGTTTTTGGCCAAAATTTTGACCCCCTCCGATCTTCTTGAAACTCTGGATTCTGACAGAAGGCCACGAGACTTCGACCAGCGCGCAAAAATGGAGGCTCTAGACCCTTCCAGAGCCGAGATATCGGATGTCAAAGTTTTGACCTGAAAAAAAAAAAAAACATAAGGGGTAACACTGTCGTTTTTGGCCGAAATTTTGACCCCCTCCGATCTTCTTGAAACTCTGGATTCTGACAGAGGGCCACGAGACTTCGACCAGCGAGCAAAAATGGAGGCTCTAGACCCTTCCAGAGCTGAGATATCGGATGTCAAAGTTTTGACCTGAAAAAAAAAACATAAGGGGTAACACTGTCGTTTTTGGCCGAAATTTTGACCCCCTCTGATCTTCTTGAAACTCTGGATTCTGACAGAGGGCCACGAGACTTCGACCAGCGCGCAAAAATGGAGGCTCTAGACCCTTCCAGAGCCGAGATATCGGATGTCAAAGTTTTGACCTGAAAAAAAAAAACATAAGGGGTAACACTGTCGTTTTTGGCCGAAATTTTGACCCCCTCCGATCTTCTTGAAACTCTGGATTCTGACAGAGGGCCATGAGACTTCGACCAGCGCGCAAAAATGGAGGCTCTGGACCCTTCCAGAGCCGAGATATCGGATGTCAAAGTTTTGACCTGAAAAAAAAACATAAGGGGTAACACTGTCGTTTTTGGCCGAAATTTTGACCCCCTCCGATCTTCTTGAAACTCTGGATTCTGACAGAGGGCCACGAGACTTCGACCAGCGCACAAAAATGGAGGCTCTGGACCCTTCCAGAGCCGAGATATCGAATGTCAAAGTTTTGACCCGAAAAAAAACATAAGGGGTAACACTGTCGTTTTTGGCCGAAATTTTGACCCCCTCCGATCTTCTTGAAACTCTGGATTCTGACAGAGGGCCACGAGACTTCGACCAGCGCGCAAAAATGGAGGCTCTAGACCCTTCCAGAGCCGAGATATCGGATATCAAAGTTTTGACCCGAAAAAAAAAACATAAGGGGTAACACTGTCGTTTTTGGCCGAAATTTTGACCCCCTCCGATCTTCTTGAAACTCTGGATTCTGACAGAGGGCCACGAGACTTCGACCAGCATGCAAAAATGGAGGCTCTAGACCCTTCCAGAGCCGAGATATCGGATGTCAAAGTTTTGACCTGAAAAAAAAACATAAGAGGTAACACTGTCGTTTTTGGCCGAAATTTTGACCCCTTCCGATCTTCTTGAAACTCTGGATTCTGACAGAGGGCCACGAGACTTCGACCAGCGCGCAAAAATGGAGGCTCTAGACCCTTCCAGAGCCGAGATATCGGATGTCAAAGTTTTGACCTGAAAAAAAAAAACATAAGGGGTAACACTGTCGTTTTTGGCCGAAATTTTGACCCCCTCCGATCTTCTTGAAACTCTGGATTCTGACAGAGGGCCACGAGACTTCGACCAGCGTGCAAAAATGGAGGCTCTAGACCCTTCCAGAGCTGAGATATCGGATGTCAAAGTTTTGACCTGAAAAAAAAACATAAGGGGTAACACTGTCGTTTTTGGCCAAAATTTTGACCCCCTCCGATCTTCTTGAAACTCTGGATTCTGACAGAGGGCCACGAGACTTCGACCAGCGTGCAAAAATGGAGGCTCTAGACCCTTCCAGAGCCGAGATATCGGATGTCAAAGGTTTGACCTGAAAAAAAAACATAAGGGGTAACACTGTCGTTTTTGGCCGAAATTTTGACCCCCTCCGATCTTCTTGAAACTCTGGATTCTGACAGAGGGCCATGAGACTTCGACCAGCGCGCAAAAATGGAGGCTCTAGACCCTTCCAGAGCCGAGATATCGGATATCAAAGTTTTGACCTGAAAAAAAAACATAAGGGGTAACACTGTCGTTTTTGGCCGAAATTTTGACCCCCTCCGATCTTCTTGAAACTCTGGATTCTGACAGAGGGCCACGAGACTTCGACCAGCGCGCAAAAATGGAGGCTCTGGACCCTTCCAGAGCCGAGATATCGGATGTCAAAGTTTTGACCCGAAAAAAAAACATAAGGGGTAACACTGTCGTTTTTGGCCGAAATTTTGACCCCCTCCGATCTTTTTGAAACTCTGGATTCTGACAGAGGGCCACGAGACTTCGACCAGCGCGCAAAAATGGAGGCTCTAGACCCTTCCAGAGCCGAGATATCGGATGTCAAAGTTTTGACCTGAAAAAAAAACATAAGGGGTAACACTGTCGTTTTTGGCCGAAATTTTGACCCCCTCCGATCTTCTTGAAACTCTGGATTCTGACAGAGGGCCACGAGACTTCGACCAGCGCGCAAAAATAGAGGCTCTAGACCCTTCCAGAGCTGAGATATCGGATGTCAAAGTTTTGACCTGAAAAAAAAAAACATAAGGGGTAACACTGTCGTTTTTGGCCAAAATTTTGACCCCCTCCGATCTTCTTGAAACTCTGGATTCTGACAGAGGGCCACGAGACTTCGACCAGCGCGCAAAAATGGAGGCTCTAGACCCTTCCAGAGCCGAGATATCGGATATCAAAGTTTTGACCTGAAAAAAAAAACATAAGGGGTAACACTGTCATTTTTGGCCGAAATTTTGACCCCCTCCGATCTTCTTGAAACTCTGGATTCTGACAGAGGGCCACGAGACTTCGACCAGCGCGCAAAAATGGAGGCTCTGGACCCTTCCAGAGCCGAGATATCGGATGTCAAAGTTTTGACCCGAAAAAAAAACATAAGGGGTAACACTGTCGTTTTTGGCCGAAATTTTGACCCCCTCCGATCTTCTTGAAACTCTGGATTCTGACAGAGGGCCACGAGACTTCGACCAGCGCGCAAAAATGGAGGCTCTAGACCCTTCCAGAGCTGAGATATCGGATGTCAAAGTTTTGACCTGAAAAAAAAACATAAGGGGTAACACTGTCGTTTTTGGCCAAAATTTTGACCCCCTCCGATCTTCTTGAAACTCTGGATTCTGACAGAGGGCCACGAGACTTCGACCAGCGCGCAAAAATGGAGGCTCTAGACCCTTCCAGAGCCGAGATATCGGATGTCAAAGTTTTGACCTGAAAAAAAAAACATAAGGGGTAACACTGTCGTTTTTGGCCGAAATTTTGACCCCCTCCGATCTTCTTGAAACTCTGGATTCTGACAGAGGGCCATGAGACTTCGACCAGCGCGCAAAAATGGAGGCTCTGGACCCTTCCAGAGCCGAGATATCGGATGTCAAAGTTTTGACCTGAAAAAAAAAACATAAGGGGTAACACTGTCGTTTTTGGCCGAAATTTTGACCCCCTCCGATCTTCTTGAAACTCTGTATTCTGACAGAGGGCCACGAGACTTCGACCAGCACGCAAAAATGGAGGCTCTGGACCCTTCCAGAGCCGAGATATCGGATGTCAAAGTTTTGACCCGAAAAAAAAACATAAGGGGTAACACTGTCGTATTTGGCCGAAATTTTGACCCCCTCCGATCTTCTTGAAACTCTGGATTCTGACAGAGGGCCACGAGACTTCGACCAGCGCGCAAAAATGGAGGCTCTAGACCCTTCCAGAGCCGAGATATCGGATATCAAAGTTTTGACCTGAAAAAAAAAATAAGGGGTAACACTGTCGTTTTTGGCCGAAATTTTGACCCCCTCCGATCTTCTTGAAACTCTGGATTCTGACAGAGGGCCACGAGACTTCGACCAGCGCGCAAAAATGGAGGCTCTAGACCCTTCCAGAGCCGAGATATCGGATGTCAAAGTTTTGACCTGAAAAAAAAACATAAGGGGTAACACTGTCGTTTTTGGCCGAAATTTTGACCCCTTCCGATCTTCTTGAAACTCTGGATTCTGACAGAGGGCCACGAGACTTCGACCAGCGCGCAAAAATGGAGGCTCTAGACCCTTCCAGAGCCGAGATATCGGATGTCAAAGTTTTGACCTGAAAAAAAAACATAAGGGGTAACACTGTCGTTTTTGGCCGAAATTTTGACCCCCTCCGATCTTCTTGAAACTCTGGATTCTGGCAGAGGGCCACGAGACTTCGACCAGCGCGCAAAAATGGAGGCTCTAGACCCTTCCAGAGCTGAGATATCGGATGTCAAAGTTTTGACCTGAAAAAAAAAACATAAGGGGTAACACTGTCGTTTTTGGCCAAAATTTTGACCCCCTCCGATCTTCTTGAAACTCTGGATTCTGACAGAGGGCCACGAGACTTCGACCAGCGCGCAAAAATGGAGGCTCTAGACCCTTCCAGAGCCGAGATATCGGATATCAAAGTTTTGACCTGAAAAAAAAAACATAAGGGGTAACACTGTCGTTTTTGGCCGAAATTTTGACCCCCTCCGATCTTCTTGAAACTCTGGATTCTGACAGAGGGCCACGAGACTTCGACCAGCGCGCAAAAATGGAGGCTCTAGACCCTTCCAGAGCCGAGATATCGGATGTCAAAGTTTTGACCTAAAAAAAAACATAAGGGGTAACACTGTCGTTTTTGGCCGAAATTTTGACCCCCTCCGATCTTCTTGAAACTCTGGATTCTGACAGAGGGCCATGAGACTTCGACCAGCGCGCAAAAATGGAGGCTCTGGACCCTTCCAGAGCCGAGATATCGGATGTCAAAGTTTTGACCTGAAAAAAAAACATAAGGGGTAACACTGTCGTTTTTGGCCGAAATTTTTTACCCCCTCCGATCTTCTTGAAACTCTGGATTCTGACAGAGGGCCACGAGACTTCGACCAGCGCGCAAAAATGGAGGCTCTGGACCCTTCCAGAGCTGAGATATCGGATGTCAAAGTTTTGACCCGAAAAAAAAACATAAGGGGTAACACTGTCGTTTTTGGCCGAAATTTTGACCCCCTCCGATCTTCTTGAAACTCTGGATTCTGACAGAGGGCCACGAGACTTCGACCAGCGCGCAAAAATGGAGGCTCTAGACCCTTCCAGAGCCGAGATATCGGATATCAAAGTTTTGACCTGAAAAAAAAAACATAAGGGGTAACACTGTCGTTTTTGGCCGAAATTTTGACCCCCTCCGATCTTCTTGAAACTCTGGATTCTGACCGAGGGCCACGAGACTTCGACCAGCGCGCAAAAATGGAGGCTCTGGACCCTTCCAGAGCCGAGATATCGGATGTCAAAGTTTTGACCCGAAAAAAAAACATAAGGGGTAACACTGTCGTTTTTGGCCGAAATTTTGACCCCCTCCGATCTTCTTGAAACTCTGGATTCTGACAGAGGGCCACGAGACTTCGACCAGCGCGCAAAAATGGAGGCTCTAGACCCTTCCAGAGCCGAGATATCGGATGTCAAAGTTTTGACCTGAAAAAAAAAACATAAGGGGTAACACTGTCGTTTTTGGCCGAAATTTTGACCCCTTCCGATCTTCTTGAAACTCTGGATTCTGACAGAGGGCCACGAGACTTCGACCAGCGCGCAAAAATGGAGGCTCTAGACCCTTCCAGAGCTGAGATATCGGATGTCAAAGTTTTGACCTGAAAAAAAAAACATAAGGGGTAACACTGTCGTTTTTGGCCAAAATTTTGACCCCCTCCGATCTTCTTGAAACTCTGGATTCTGACAGAGGGCCACGAGACTTCGACCAGCGCGCAAAAATGGAGGCTCTAGACCCTTCCAGAGCCGAGATATCGGATGTCAAAGTTTTGACCTGAAAAAAAAAACATAAGGGGTAACACTGTCGTTTTTGGCCGAAATTTTGACCCCCTCCGATCTTCTTGAAACTCTGGATTCTGACAGAGGGCCACGAGACTTCGACCAGCGCGCAAAAATGGAGGCTCTAGACCCTTCCAGAGCCGAGATATCGGATATCAAAGTTTTGACCTGAAAAAAAAACATAAGGGGTAACACTGTCGTTTTTGGCCGAAATTTTGACCCCCTCCGATCTTCTTGAAACTCTGGATTCTGACAGAGGGCCACGAGACTTCGACCAGCGCGCAAAAATGGAGGCTCTGGACCCTTCCAGAGCCGAGATATCGGATGTCAAAGTTTTGACCTGAAAAAAAAAAACATAAGGGGTAACACTGTCGTTTTTGGCCGAAATTTTGACCCCCTCCGATCTTCTTGAAACTCTGGATTCTGACAGAGGGCCACGAGACTTCGACCAGCGCGCAAAAATGGAGGCTCTAGACCCTTCCAGAGCCGAGATATCGGATGTCAAAGTTTTGACCTGAAAAAAAAAAAAAAACATAAGGGGTAACACTGTCGTTTTTGGCCGAAATTTTGACCCCCTCCGATCTTCTTGAAACTCTGGATTCTGACAGAGGGCCACGAGACTTCGACCAGCGAGCAAAAATGGAGGCTCTAGACCCTTCCAGAGCTGAGATATCGGATGTCAAAGTTTTGACCTGAAAAAAAAACATAAGGGGTAACACTGTCGTTTTTGGCCGAAATTTTGACCCCCTCCGATCTTCTTGAAACTCTGGATTCTGACAGAGGGCCACGAGACTTCGACCAGCGCGCAAAAATGGAGGCTCTAGACCCTTCCAGAGCCGAGATATCGGATGTCAAAGTTTTGACCTGAAAAAAAAAAACATAAGGGGTAACACTGTCGTTTTTGGCCGAAATTTTGACCCCCTCCGATCTTCTTGAAACTCTGGATTCTGACAGAGGGCCATGAGACTTCGACCAGCGCGCAAAAATGGAGGCTCTGGACCCTTCCAGAGCCGAGATATCGGATGTCAAAGTTTTGACCTGAAAAAAAAACATAAGGGGTAACACTGTCGTTTTTGGCCGAAATTTTGACCCCCTCCGATCTTCTTGAAACTCTGGATTCTGACAGAGGGCCACGAGACTTCGACCAGCGCGCAAAAATGGAGGCTCTGGACCCTTCCAGAGCCGAGATATCGAATGTCAAAGTTTTGACCCGAAAAAAAACATAAGGGGTAACACTGTCGTTTTTGGCCGAAATTTTGACCCCCTCCGATCTTCTTGAAACTCTGGATTCTGACAGAGGGCCACGAGACTTCGACCAGCGCGCAAAAATGGAGGCTCTAGACCCTTCCAGAGCCGAGATATCGGATATCAAAGTTTTGACCCGAAAAAAAAACATAAGGGGTAACACTGTCGTTTTTGGCCGAAATTTTGACCCCCTCCGATCTTCTTGAAACTCTGGATTCTGACAGAGGGCCACAAGACTTCGACCAGCACGCAAAAATGGAGGCTCTAGACCCTTCCAGAGCCGAGATATCGGATGTCAAAGTTTTGACCTGAAAAAAAAACATAAGGGGTAACACTGTCGTTTTTGGCCGAAATTTTGACCCCTTCCGATCTTCTTGAAACTCTGGATTCTGACAGAGGGCCACGAGACTTCGACCAGCGCGCAAAAATGGAGGCTCTAGACCCTTCCAGAGCCGAGATATCGGATGTCAAAGTTTTGACCTGAAAAAAAAAACATAAGGGGTAACACTGTCGTTTTTGGCCGAAATTTTGACCCCCTCCGATCTTCTTGAAACTCTGGATTCTGACAGAGGGCCACGAGACTTCGACCAGCGCGCAAAAATGGAGGCTCTAGACCCTTCCAGAGCCGAGATATCGGATGTCAAAGTTTTGACCTGAAAAAAAAACATAAGGGGTAACACTGTCGTTTTTGGCCGAAATTTTGACCCCCTCCGATCTTCTTGAAACTCTGGATTCTGACAGAGGGCCACGAGACTTCGACCAGCGCGCAAAAATGGAAGCTCTAGACCCTTTCCAGAGCCGAGATATCGGATGTCAAAGTTTTGACCTGAAAAAAAAACATAAGGGGTAACACTGTCGTTTTTGGCCAAAATTTTGACCCCCTCCGATCTTCTTGAAACTCTGGATTCTGACAGAGGGCCACGAGACTTCGACCAGCGTGCAAAAATGGAGGCTCTAGACCCTTCCAGAGCCGAGATATCGGATGTCAAAGGTTTGACCTGAAAAAAAAACATAAGGGGTAACACTGTCGTTTTTGGCCGAAATTTTGACCCCCTCCGATCTTCTTGAAACTCTGGATTCTGACAGAGGGCCATGAGACTTCGACCAGCGCGCAAAAATGGAGGCTCTAGACCCTTCCAGAGCCGAGATATCGGATGTCAAAGTTTTGACCTGAAAAAAAAAAACATAAGGGGTAACACTGTCGTTTTTGGCCGAAATTTTGACCCCCTCCGATCTTCTTGAAACTCTGGATTCTGACAGAGGGCCATGAGACTTCGACCAGCGCGCAAAAATGGAGGCTCTGGACCCTTCCAGAGCCGAGATATCGGATGTCAAAGTTGTGACCTGAAAAAAAAACATGAGGGGTAACACTGTCGTTTTTGGCCGAAATTTTGACCCCCTCCGATCTTCTTGAAACTCTGGATTCTGACAGAGGGCCACGAGACTTCGACCAGCGCGCAAAAATGGAGGCTCTGGACCCTTCCAGAGCCGAGATATCGGATGTCAAAGTTTTGACCCGAAAAAAAAACATAAGGGGTAACACTGTCGTTTTTGGCCGAAATTTTGACCCCCTCCGATCTTCTTGAAACTCTGGATTCTGACAGAGGGCCACGAGACTTCGACCAGCGCGCAAAAATGGAGGCTCTAGACCCTTCCAGAGCCGAGATATCGGATATCAAAGTTTTGACCTGAAAAAAAAACATAAGGGGTAACACTGTCGTTTTTGGCCGAAATTTTGACCCCCTCCGATCTTCTTGAAACTCTGGATTCTGACCGAGGGCCACGAGACTTCGACCAGCGCGCAAAAATCGAGGCTCTGGACCCTTCCAGAGCCGAGATATCGGATGTCAAAGTTTTGACCCGAAAAAAAAAACATAAGGGGTAACACTGTCGTTTTTGGCCGAAATTTTGACCCCCTCCGATCTTCTTGAAACTCTGGATTCTGACAGAGGGCCACGAGACTTCGACCAGCGCGCAAAAATGGAGGCTCTAGACCCTTCCAGAGCCGAGATATCGGATGTCAAAGTTTTGACCTGAAAAAAAAACATAAGGGGTAACACTGTCGTTTTTGGCCGAAATTTTGACCCCTTCCGATCTTCTTGAAACTCTGGATTCTGACAGAGGGCCACGAGACTTCGACCAGCGCGCAAAAATGGAGGCTCTAGACCCTTCCAGAGCCGAGATATCGGATGTCAAAGTTTTGACCTGAAAAAAAAACATAAGGGGTAACACTGTCGTTTTTGGCCGAAATTTTGACCCCCTCCGATCTTCTTTAAACTCTGGATTCTGACAGAGGGCCACGAGACTTCGACCATCGCGCAAAAATGGAGGCTCTAGACCCTTCCAGAGCTGAGATATCGGATGTCAAAGTTTTGACCTGAAAAAAAAAACATAAGGGGTAACACTGTCATTTTTTTTTGGCCGAAATTTTGACCCCCTCCGATCTTCTTGAAACTCTGGATTCTGACAGAGGGCCACGAGACTTCGACCAGCGCGCAAAAATGGAGGCTCTAGACCCTTCCAGAGCCGAGATATCGGATATCAAAGTTTTGACCTGAAAAAAAAAAACATAAGGGATAACACTGTCGTTTTTGGCCGAAATTTTGACCCCCTCCGATCTTCTTGAAACTCTGGATTCTGACAGAGGGCCATGAGACTTCGACCAGCGCGCAAAAATGGAGGCTCTGTGTCATCTGCAGTGGCGCTGTGGTAGCAGAACCGGCTCTGAAGCAAGTGGTTGCCGGTTCTAGTCCAGCTTCTTCTTGCATTTGTGCGTTTTGACTCCGTTTCGAAAGATAAACATACTAAGAGAAGTGTCAGAACCGTGTCGTCTGCCGTGGCGTTGTGGTAGCAGAACCGGCTCTGAAGCGAGTGGTTGCAGGTTCTAGTCCAGCTTCTTGTTGCATTTGTGCCTTTAGACTCCGTTTCGAAAGATAAACATACAAAGAGAAGTGTCAGAACTGTGTCGTCTGCAGTGGCGCTGTGGTAGCAGAATCGGCTCTGAAGCAAGTGGTTGCTGGTTCTAGTCCAGCTTCTTGTTGCATTTCTGCGTTTAGACTCCGTTTCGAAAGATAAACATACTAAGAGAAGTGTCAGAACTGTGTAGTCTGCAGTGGCGCTGTGGTAGCGGAACTGGCTCTGAAGCGAGTGGTTGCCAGTTCTAGTCCAGCTTCTTGTTGCATTTGTGCGTTTAGACTCCGTTTCGAAACATAAACAAACTAAGAGAAGTGTCAGAACCGTGTAGTCTGCAGTGGCGCTGTGGTAGCAGAACCGGCTCTGAAGCGAGTGGTTGCTGGTTCTAGTCCAGCTTCTTGTTGCTTTTCTGCGTTTAGACTCCGTTTTGAAAGATAAACATACTAAGAGAAGTGTCAGAACCGTGTAGTCTGCAGTGACGCTGTGGTAGCAGAACTGGCTCTGAAGCGAGTTGTTAAATGTCCAAGTATGCAAGTAATTATCCAAGTAAATAAATATCCAAGTAAGTATGCAAGTAAATGTCCAAGTAAATAAATATCCAAGTAATTAATTATATTGTATATATTTATTATAATTATATATTAAACGTCGCGAAAATTAATGTTTAAGGAACATAACCGCAGCGACAGGGGTTCCGAAACCTCGGGGGGGGGACCACACACACACTACCCCCCCCTTTAGTTTGGTCTTTTGGGTGTGCAGACTCGGCGACTGGGTGACTACCTTGGATGCCCCCTCAGGCCGTTGGTTCTGACCCGGGATTGAACCGTGAACCTTCTGAAGGCAGAGCCAAGCCTCATCCGATGTGCCACCAGAGCCTGCACACTTTTGATACTTCTCTTCGTACGTTTATCTTTCGAAACGGAGTTTAAACGCACAAATGCAACAAGAAGCTGGACTAGAACCGGCAACCACTCGCTTAAGAGGCGATTCTGCTACCACAGCGCCACTGAAGATGACATATTTCTGACACTTCTTTTTGTAACTTTATCTTTCGAAATGGAGTATAAACGCACAAACGCGACAAGAAGCTGGATTAGAACTGGCAACCACTCGCTTCAGAGCCAGTTCTGCTACCACAGCGCCACTGCAGACTACACAGTTCTGACACTTCTCTTAGTATGTTTATCTTTCGAAACGGAGTCTAAACGCAGAAATGCAACAAGAAGCTGGACTAGAACCGGCAACCACTTGCTTCAGAGCCGATTCTGCTACCACAGCGCCACTGCAGACAACACAGTTCTGACTTCGTAAATTTATCTTTATGGACGAACTTTAACATTGTTTAAGTGTTTTTTTTTTTTTTTGGAAGGCCACGTTTCTGAAACCGACTCGGCACACTGACTTTCAACTGTCAGAACCGTGTTGTCTTCGATGGCTCAGTGGTAGCGGAGACACTTCTCTTCGTACGTTTATCTTTCGAAACGGAGCCTAAACACACAAGCGCAACAAGAAGCTAGAATAGCAACCACTCCCTTCGGCTCCCTTCCAGAGCTGAGATATCGAAGGTAAAAATTTGGACCCGAAAAAAAAAACATAAGGGGTAACACTGTCGTTTTTGGCCGAAATTTTGCCCCCCTCCGATCTTCTTGAAACTCTGGATTCTGACAGAGGGCCACGAGACTTAGACCAGCGCGCAAAAATGGAGGCTCTAGACTCTTCCAGAGCCGAGATGTCGGATGTCAAAGTTTTGACCCGAAAAAAAAACATAAGGGGTAACACTGTCGTTTTTGGCCGAAATTTTGACCCCCTCCGATCTTCTTGAAACTCTGGATTCTGACAGAGGGCCACGAGACTTCGACCAGCGCGCAAAAATGGAGGCTCTAGACCCTTCCAGAGCCGAGATATCGGATGTCAAAGTTTTGACCTGAAAAAAAAACATAAGGGGTAACACTGTCGTTTTTGGCCGAAATTTTGACCCCCTCCGATCTTCTTGAAACTCTGGATTCTGACAGAGGGCCACGAGACTTCGACCAGCGCGCAAAAATGGAGGCTCTAGACCCTTCCAGAGCCGAGATATCGGATGTCAAAGTTTTGACCTGAAAAAAAAAACATAAGGGGTAACACTGTCGTTTTTGGCCGAAATTTTGACCCCCTCCGATCTTCTTGAAACTCTGGATTCTGACAGAGGGCCACGAGACTTCGACCAGCGCGCAAAAATGGAGGCTCTAGACCCTTCCAGAGCCGAGATATCGGATGTCAAAGTTTTGACCTGAAAAAAAACATAAGGGGTAACACTGTCGTTTTTGGCCGAAATTTTGACCCCCTCCGATCTTCTTGAAACTCTGGATTCTGACAGAGGGCCACGAGACTTCGACCAGCGCGCAAAAATGGAGGCTCTAGACCCTTCCAGAGCTGAGATATCGGATGTCAAAGTTTTGACCTGAAAAAAAAACATAAGGGGTAACACTGTCGTTTTTGGCCGAAATTTTGACCCCCTCCGATCTTCTTGAAACTCTGGATTCTGACAGAGGGCCACGAGACTTCGACCAGCGCGCAAAAATGGAGGCTCTAGACCCTTCCAGAGCCGAGATATCGGATGTCAAAGTTTTGACCTGAAAAAAAAAACATAAGGGGTAACACTGTCGTTTTTGGCCGAAATTTTGACCCCCTCCGATCTTCTTGAAACTCTGGATTCTGACAGAGGGCCATGAGACTTCGACCAGCGCGCAAAAATGGAGGCTCTGGACCCTTCCAGAGCCGAGATATCGGATGTCAAAGTTTTGACCTGAAAAAAAAAACATAAGGGGTAACACTGTCGTTTTTGGCCGAAATTTTGACCCCCTCCGATCTTCTTGAAACTCTGGATTCTGACAGAGGGCCACGAGACTTCGACCAGCGCGCAAAAATGGAGGCTCTGGACCCTTCCAGAGCCGAGATATCGGATGTCAAAGTTTTGACCCGAAAAAAAAACATAAGGGGTAACACTGTCGTTTTTGGCCGAAATTTTGACCCCCTCCGATCTTCTTGAAACTCTGGATTCTGACAGAGGGCCACGAGACTTCGACCAGCGCGCAAAAATGGAGGCTCTAGACCCTTCCAGAGCCGAGATATCGGATATCAAAGTTTTGACCTGAAAAAAAAAACATAAGGGGTAACACTGTCGTTTTTGGCCGAAATTTTGACCCCCTCCGATCTTCTTGAAACTCTGGATTCTGACAGAGGGCCACGAGACTTCGACCAGCGCGCAAAAATGGAGGCTCTGGACCCTTCCAGAGCCGAGATATCGGATGTCAAAGTTTTGACCCGAAAAAAAAACATAAGAGGTAACACTGTCGTTTTTGGCCGAAATTTTGACCCCCTCCGATCTTCTTGAAACTCTGGATTCTGACAGAGGGCCACGAGACTTCGACCAGCGCGCAAAAATGGAGGCTCTAGACCCTTCCAGAGCCGAGATATTGGATGTCAAAGTTTTGACCTGAAAAAAAAAACATAAGGGGTAACACTGTCGTTTTTGGCCGAAATTTTGACCCCTTCCGATCTTCTTGAAACTCTGGATTCTGACAGAGGGCCACGAGACTTCGACCAGCGCGCAAAAATGGAGGCTCTAGACCCTTCCAGAGCCGAGATATCGGATGTCAAAGTTTTGACCTGAAAAAAAAAACATAAGGGGTAACACTGTCGTTTTTGGCCGAAATTTTGACCCCCTCCGATCTTCTTGAAACTCTGGATTCTGACAGAGGGCCACGAGACTTCGACCAGCGCGCAAAAATGGAGGGTCTAGACCCTTCCAGAGCTGAGATATCGGATGTCAAAGTTTTGACCTGAAAAAAAAAACATAAGGGGTAACACTGTCGTTTTTGGCCAAAATTTTGACCCCCTCCGATCTTCTTGAAACTCTGGATTCTGACAGAGGGCCACGAGACTTCGACCAGCGCGCAAAAATGGAGGCTCTAGACCCTTCCAGAGCCGAGATATCGGATATCAAAGTTTTGACCTGAAAAAAAAAACATAAGGGGTAACACTGTCGTTTTTGGCCGAAATTTTGACCCCCTCCGATCTTCTTGAAACTCTGGATTCTGACAGAGGGCCACGAGACTTCGACCAGCGCGCAAAAATGGAGGCTCTAGACCCTTCCAGAGCCGAGATATCGGATGTCAAAGTTTTGACCTGAAAAAAAAAAACATAAGGGGTAACACTGTCGTTTTTGGCCGAAATTTTGACCCCCTCCGATCTTCTTGAAACTCTGGATTCTGACAGAGGGCCACGAGACTTCGACCAGCGCGCAAAAATGGAGGGTCTAGACCCTTCCAGAGCTGAGATATCGGATGTCAAAGTTTTGACCTGAAAAAAAAAACATAAGGGGTAACACTGTCGTTTTTGGCCAAAATTTTGACCCCCTCCGATCTTCTTGAAACTCTGGATTCTGACAGAGGGCCACGAGACTTCGACCAGCGCGCAAAAATGGAGGCTCTAGACCCTTCCAGAGCCGAGATATCGGATATCAAAGTTTTGACCTGAAAAAAAAAACATAAGGGGTAACACTGTCGTTTTTGGCCGAAATTTTGACCCCCTCCGATCTTCTTGAAACTCTGGATTCTGACAGAGGGCCACGAGACTTCGACCAGCGCGCAAAAATGGAGGCTCTAGACTCTTCCAGAGCCGAGATATCGGATGTCAAAGCTTTGACCCGAAAAAAAAAAACATAAGGGGTAACACTGTCGTTTTTGGCCAAAATTTTGACCCCCTCCGATCTTCTTGAAACTCTGGATTCTGACAGAGGGCCACGAGACTTCGACCAGCGCGCAAAAATGGAGGCTCTAGACCCTTCCAGAGCCGAGATATCGGATGTCAAAGTTTTGACCTGAAAAAAAAAACATAAGGGGTAACACTGTCGTTTTTGGCCGAAATTTTGACCCCCTCCGATCTTCTTGAAACTCTGGATTCTGACAGAGGGCCATGAGACTTCGACCAGCGCGCAAAAATGGAGGCTCTGGACCCTTCCAGAGCCGAGATATCGGATGTCAAAGTTTTGACCCGAAAAAAAAACATAAGGGGTAACACTGTCGTTTTTGGCCGAAATTTTGACCCCCTCCGATCTTCTTGAAACTCTGGATTCTGACAGAGGGCCACGAGACTTCGACCAGCGCGCAAAAATGGAGGCTCTAGACCCTTCCAGAGCTGAGATATCGGATGTCAAAGTTTTGACCTGAAAAAAAAACATAAGGGGTAACACTGTCGTTTTTGGCCAAAATTATGACCCCCTCCGATCTTCTTGAAACTCTGGATTCTGACAGAGGGCCACGAGACTTCGACCAGCGCGCAAAAATGGAGGCTCTAGACCCTTCCAGAGCCGAGATATCGGATGTCAAAGTTTTGACCTGAAAAAAAAAACATAAGGGGTAACACTGTCGTTTTTGGCCGAAATTTTGACCCCCTCCGATCTTCTTGAAACTCTGGATTCTGACAGAGGGCCATGAGACTTCGACCAGCGCGCAAAAATGGAGGCTCTGGACCCTTCCAGAGCCGAGATATCGGATGTCAAAGTTTTGACCTGAAAAAAAAAACATAAGGGGTAACACTGTCGTTTTTGGCCGAAATTTTGACCCCCTCCGATCTTCTTGAAACTCTGGATTCTGACAGAGGGCCACGAGACTTCGACCAGCACGCAAAAATGGAGGCTCTGGACCCTTCCAGAGCCGAGATATCGGATGTCAAAGTTTTGACCCGAAAAAAAAACATAAGGGGTAACACTGTCGTTTTTGGCCGAAATTTTGACCCCCTCCGATCTTCTTGAAACTCTGGATTCTGACAGAGGGCCACGAGACTTCGACCAGCGCGCAAAAATGGAGGCTCTAGACCCTTCCAGAGCCGAGATATCGGATATCAAAGTTTTGACCTGAAAAAAAAACATAAGGGGTAACACTGTCGTTTTTGGCCGAAATTTTGACCCCCTCCGATCTTCTTGAAACTCTGGATTCTGACAGAGGGCCACGAGACTTCGACCAGCGCGCAAAAATGGAGGCTCTGGACCCTTCCAGAGCCGAGATATCGGATGTCAAAGTTTTGACCCGAAAAAAAAACATAAGGGGTAACACTGTCGTTTTTGGCCGAAATTTTGACCCCCTCCGATCTTCTTGAAACTCTGGATTCTGACAGAGGGCCACGAGACTTCGACCAGCGCGCAAAAATGGAGGCTCTAGACCCTTCCAGAGCCGAGATATCGGATGTCAAAGTTTTGACCTGAAAAAAAAACATAAGGGGTAACACTGTCGTTTTTGGCCGAAATTTTGACCCCTTCCGATCTTCTTGAAACTCTGGATTCTGACAGAGGGCCACGAGACTTCGACCAGCGCGCAAAAATGGAGGCTCTAGACCCTTCCAGAGCCGAGATATCGGATGTCAAAGTTTTGACCTGAAAAAAAAACATAAGGGGTAACACTGTCGTTTTTGGCCGAAATTTTGACCCCCTCCGATCTTCTTGAAACTCTGGATTCTGACAGAGGGCCACGAGACTTCGACCAGCGCGCAAAAATGGAGGCTCTGGACCCTTCCAGAGCCGAGATATCGGATGTCAAAGTTTTGACCCGAAAAAAAAACATAAGGGGTAACACTGTCGTTTTTGGCCGAAATTTTGACCCCCTCCGATCTTCTTGAAACTCTGGATTCTGACAGAGGGCCACGAGACTTCGACCAGCGCGCAAAAATGGAGGCTCTAGACCCTTCCAGAGCCGAGATATCGGATGTCAAAGTTTTGACCTGAAAAAAAAAACATAAGGGGTAACACTGTCGTTTTTGGCCGAAATTTTGACCCCTTCCGATCTTCTTGAAACTCTGGATTCTGACAGAGGGCCACGAGACTTCGACCAGCGCGCAAAAATGGAGGCTCTAGACCCTTCCAGAGCCGAGATATCGGATGTCAAAGTTTTGACCTGAAAAAAAAACATAAGGGGTAACACTGTCGTTTTTGGCCGAAATTTTGACCCCCTCCGATCTTCTTGAAACTCTGGATTCTGACAGAGGGCCACGAGACTTCGACCAGCGCGCAAAAATGGAGGCTCTAGACCCTTCCAGAGCCGAGATATCGGATATCAAAGTTTTGACCTGAAAAAAAAAAACATAAGGGGTAACACTGTCGTTTTTGGCCGAAATTTTGACCCCCTCCGATCTTCTTGAAACTCTGGATTCTGACAGAGGGCCACGAGACTTCGACCAGCGCGCAAAAATGGAGGCTCTAGACCCTTCCAGAGCTGAGATATCGGATGTCAAAGTTTTGACCTGAAAAAAAAAACATAAGGGGTAACACTGTCGTTTTTGGCCGAAATTTTGACCCCCTCCGATCTTCTTGAAACTCTGGATTCTGACAGAGGGCCACGAGACTTAGACCAGCGCGCAAAAATGGAGGCTCTAGACTCTTCCAGAGCCGAGATATCGGATGTCAAAGCTTTGACCCGAAAAAAAAAACATAAGGGGTAACACTGTCGTTTTTGGCCGAAATTTTGACCCCCTCCGATCTTCTTGAAACTCTGGATTCTGACAGAGGGCCACGAGACTTCGACCAGCGCGCAAAAATGGAGGCTCTAGACCCTTCCAGAGCTGAGATATCGGATGTCAAAGTTTTGACCTGAAAAAAAAAACATAAGGGGTAACACTGTCGTTTTTGGCCGAAATTTTGACCCCCTCCGATCTTCTTGAAACTCTGGATTCTGACAGAGGGCCACGAGACTTCGACCAGCGCACAAAAATGGAGGCTCTGGACCCTTCCAGAGCCGAGATATCGGATGTCAAAGTTTTGACTCGAAAAAAAAAAACATAAGGGGTAACACTGTCGTTTTTGGCCGAAATTTTGACCCCCTCCGATCTTCTTGAAACTCTGGATTCTGACAGAGGGCCACGAGACTTCGACCAGCGCGCAAAAATGGAGGCTCTGCACCCTTCCAGAGCCGAGATATCGGATGTCAAAGTTTTGACCCGAAAAAAAAACATAAGGGGTAACACTGTCGTTTTTGGACGAAATTTTGACCCCCTCCGATCTTCTTGAAACTCTGGATTCTGACAGAGGGCCACGAGACTTCGACCAGCGCGCAAAAATGGAGGCTCTAGACCCTTCCAGAGCCGAGATATCGGATATCAAAGTTTTGACCTGAAAAAAAACATAAGGGGTAACACTGTCGTTTTTGGCCGAAATTTTGACCCCCTCCGATCTTCTTGAAACTCTGGATTCTGACAGAGGGCCACGAGACTTCGACCAGCACGCAAAAATGGAGGCTCTAGACCCTTCCAGAGCCGAGATATCGGATGTCAAAGTTTTGACCTGAAAAAAAAACATAAGGGGTAACACTGTCGTTTTTTGCCGAAATTTTGCCCCCCTCCGATCTTCTTGAAACTCTGGATTCTGACAGAGGGCCATGAGACTTAGACCAGCGCGCAAAATGGAGGCTCTAGACCCTTCCAGAGCCGAGATATCGGATGTCAAAGTTTTGACCCGAAAAAAAAAACATAAGGGGTAACACTGTCGTTTTTGGCCGAAATTTTGACCCCCTCCGATCTTCTTGAAACTCTGGATTCTGACAGAGGGCCACGAGACTTCGACCAGCGCGCAAAAATGGAGGCTCTAGACCCTTCCAGAGCCGAGATATCGGATGTCAAAGTTTTGACCTGAAAAAAAAACATAAGGGGTAACACTGTCGTTTTTGGCCGAAATTTTGCCCCCCTCCGATCTTCTTGAAACTCTGGATTCTGATAGAGGGCCACGAGACTTCGACCAGCGCGCAAAAATGGAGGCTCTAGACCCTTCCAGAGCTGAGATATCGGATGTCAAAGTTTTGACCTGAAAAAAAAAACATAAGGGGTAACACTGTCGTTTTTGGCCAAAATTTTGAGCCCCTCCGATCTTCTTGAAACTCTGGATTCTGACAGAGGGCCACGAGACTTCGACCAGCGCGCAAAAATGGAGGCTCTAGACCCTTCCAGAGCCGAGATATCGGATGTCAAAGTTTTGACCTGAAAAAAAAAACATAAGGGGTAACACTGTCGTTTTTGGCCGAAATTTTGACCCCCTCCGATCTTCTTGAAACTCTGGATTCTGACAGAGGGCCACGAGACTTCGACCAGCGCGCAAAAATGGAGGCTCTAGACCCTTCCAGAGCCGAGATATCGGATGTCAAAGTTTTGACCTGAAAAAAAAACATAAGGAGTAACACTGTCGTTTTTGGCCGAAATTTTGACCCCCTCCGATCTTCTTGAAACTCTGGATTCTGACAGAGGGCCACGAGACTTCGACCAGCGCGCAAAAATGGAGGCTCTAGACCCTTCCAGAGCCGAGATATCGGATGTCAAAGTTTTGACCTGAAAAAAAAAACATAAGGGGTAACACTGTCGTTTTTTGGCCAAAATTTTGACCCCCTCCGATCTTCTTGAAACTCTGGATTCTGACAGAGGGCCACGAGACTTCGACCAGCGCGCAAAAATGGAGGCTCTAGACCCTTCCAGAGCTGAGATATCGGATGTCAAAGTTTTGACCTGAAAAAACAAAAACATAAGGGGTAACACTGTTGTTTTTGGCCGAAATTTTGACCCCCTCCGATCTTCTTGAAACTCTGGATTCTGACAGAGGGCCACGAGACTTCGACCAGCGCGCAAAAATGGAGGCTCTAGACCCTTCCAGAGCCGAGATATCGAAGGTCAAAATTCGGACCCAAAAAAAAAACATAAGGGGTAACACTGTTGTTGTTTTTTTTTGGCCGAAATTTTGACCCCCTCCGATCTTCTTGAAACTCTGGATTCTGACAGAGGGCCACGAGACTTCGACCAGCACACAAAAATGGAGGCTCTAGACCCTTCCAGAGCCGAGATATCGAAGGTCAAAATTTGGACCCAAAAAAAAAAACATAAGGGGTAACACTGTCATTTTTTTTTTTTTTGGCCGAAATTTTGACTCCCTCCGATCTTCTTGAAACTCTGGATTCTGACAGAGGGCCACGAGACTTCGACCAGCGCGCAAAAATGGAGGCTCTAGACCCTTCCAGAGCCGAGATATCGAAGGTCAAAATTTGGATCAGAAAAAAAAAACATAAGGGGTAACACTGTCGTTTTTGGCCGAAATTTTGACCCCCTCCGATCTTCTTGAAACTCTGGATTCTGACAGAGGGCCACGAGACTTCGACCAGCGCGCAAAAATGGAGGCTCTAGACCCTTCCAGAGCCGAGATATCGGATGTCAAAGTTTTGACCTGAAAAAAAAACATAAGGAGTAACACTGTCGTTTTTGGCCGAAATTTTGACCCCCTCCGATCTTCTTGAAACTCTGGATTCTGACAGAGGGCCACGAGACTTCGACCAGCGCGCAAAAATGGAGGCTCTAGACCCTTCCAGAGCCGAGATATCGGATGTCAAAGTTTTGACCTGAAAAAAAAAACATAAGGGGTAACACTGTCGTTTTTTGGCCAAAATTTTGACCCCCTCCGATCTTCTTGAAACTCTGGATTCTGACAGAGGGCCACGAGACTTCGACCAGCGCGCAAAAATGGAGGCTCTAGACCCTTCCAGAGCTGAGATATCGGATGTCAAAGTTTTGACCTGAAAAAACAAAAACATAAGGGGTAACACTGTTGTTTTTGGCCGAAATTTTGACCCCCTCCGATCTTCTTGAAACTCTGGATTCTGACAGAGGGCCACGAGACTTCGACCAGCGCGCAAAAATGGAGGCTCTAGACCCTTCCAGAGCCGAGATATCGAAGGTCAAAATTCGGACCCAAAAAAAAAACATAAGGGGTAACACTGTTGTTGTTTTTTTTTGGCCGAAATTTTGACCCCCTCCGATCTTCTTGAAACTCTGGATTCTGACAGAGGGCCACGAGACTTCGACCAGCACACAAAAATGGAGGCTCTAGACCCTTCCAGAGCCGAGATATCGAAGGTCAAAATTTGGACCCAAAAAAAAAAACATAAGGGGTAACACTGTCATTTTTTTTTTTTTTGGCCGAAATTTTGACTCCCTCCGATCTTCTTGAAACTCTGGATTCTGACAGAGGGCCACGAGACTTCGACCAGCGCGCAAAAATGGAGGCTCTAGACCCTTCCAGAGCCGAGATATCGAAGGTCAAAATTTGGATCAGAAAAAAAAAACATAAGGGGTAACACTGTTGTTTTTTTTTTTTGGCCGAAATTTTGACCCCCTCCGATCTTCTTGAAACTCTGGATTCTGACAGAGGGCCATGAGACTTCGACCAGCGCGCAGAAATGGAGGCTCTAGACCCTTCCAGAGCCGAGATATCGAAGGTCAAAATTTGGACCCAAAAAAAAACATAAGGGGTAACACTGTTGGTTTTTTTTTTTTGGCCGAAATTTTGACCCCCTCCGATCTTCTTGAAGCTCTGGATTCTGACAGAAGGCCACGAGACTTCGACCAGCGCGCAAAAATGGAGGCTCTAGACCCTTCCAGAGCCGAGATATCGAAGGTCAAAATTTGGACCCAAAAAAAAAACATAAGGGGTAACACTGTCATTTTTTTTTTTTTGGCCGAAATTTTGACCCCCTCCGATCTTCTTGAAACTCTGGATTCTGACAGAGGGCCACGAGACTTCGACCAGCGCGCAAAAATGGAGGCTCTAGACCCTTCCAGAGCCGAGATATCGAAGGTCAAAATTTGGACCCAAAAAAAAAAACATAAGGGGTAACACTGTTATTTTTTTTTTTGGCCGAAATTTTGACCCCCTCCGATCTTCTTGAAACTCTGGATTCTGACAGAGGGCCACGAGACTTCGACCAGCGCGCAAAAATGGAGGCTCTAGACCCTTCCAGAGCCGAGATATCGAAGGTCAAAATTTGGACCCAAAAAAAAAAACATAAGGGGTAACACTGACATTTTTTTTTTGGCCGAAATTTTGACCCCCTCCGATCTTCTTGAAACTCTGGATTCTGACAGAGGGCCACGAGACTTCGACCAGCGCGCAAAAATGGAGGCTCTAGACCCTTCCAGAGCCGAGATATCGAAGGTCAAAATTTGGACCCAAAAAAAAAACATAAGGGGTAACACTGTTGTTTTTTTTTTTGGGCCGAAATTTTGACCCCCTCCGATCTTCTTGAAACTCTGGATTCTGACAGAGGGCCACGAGACTTCGACCAGCGCGCAAAAATGGAGGCTCTAGACCCTTCCAGAGCCGAGATATCGAAGGTCAAAATTTGGACCCAAAAAAAAAACATAAGGGGTAACACTGTCATTTTTTTTTGGCCGAAATTTTGACCCCCTCCGATCTTCTTGAAACTCTGGATTCTGACAGAGGGCCACGAGACTTCGACCAGCGCGCAAAAATGGAGGCTCTAGACCCTTCCAGAGCCGAGATATCGAAGGTCAAAATTTGGATCAGAAAAAAAAAACATAAGGGGTAACACTGTTGTTTTTTTTTTTTTTTGGCCGAAATTTTGACCCCCTCCGATCTTCTTGAAACTCTGGATTCTGACAGAGGGCCACGAGACTTCGACCAGCGCGCAAAAATGGAGGCGCTAGACCCTTCCAGAGCCGAGATATCGAAGGTCAAAATTGGGACCCAAAAAAAAACATAAGGGGTAACACTGTTGTTGTTTTTTTTGGCCGAAATTTTGACCCCCTCCGATCTTCTTGAAGCTCTGGATTCTGACAGAAGGCCACGAGACTTCGACCAGCGCGCAAAAATGGAGGCTCTAGACCCTTCCAGAGCCGAGATATCGAAGGTCAAAATTTGGACCCAAAAAAAAAAACATAAGGGGTAACACTGTCATTTTTTTTTTGGCCGAAATTTTGACCCCCTCCGATCTTCTTGAAACTCTGGATTCTGACAGAGGGCCACGAGACTTCGACCAGCGCGCAAAAATGGAGGCTCTAGACCCTTCCAGAGCCGAGATATCGAAGGTCAAAATTTGGACCCAAAAAAAAAACATAAGGGGTAACACTGTTGTTTTTTTTTTTGGGCCGAAATTTTGACCCCCTCCGATCTTCTTGAAACTCTGGATTCTGACAGAGGGCCATGAGACTTCGACCAGCGCGCAGAAATGGAGGCTCTAGACCCTTCCAGAGCCGAGATATCGAAGGTCAAAATTTGGACCCAAAAAAAAACATAAGGGGTAACACTGTTGGTTTTTTTTTTTTGGCCGAAATTTTGACCCCCTCCGATCTTCTTGAAGCTCTGGATTCTGACAGAAGGCCACGAGACTTCGACCAGCGCGCAAAAATGGAGGCTCTAGACCCTTCCAGAGCCGAGATATCGAAGGTCAAAATTTGGACCCAAAAAAAAAACATAAGGGGTAACACTGTCATTTTTTTTTTTTTGGCCGAAATTTTGACCCCCTCCGATCTTCTTGAAACTCTGGATTCTGACAGAGGGCCACGAGACTTCGACCAGCGCGCAAAAATGGAGGCTCTAGACCCTTCCAGAGCCGAGATATCGAAGGTCAAAATTTGGACCCAAAAAAAAAAACATAAGGGGTAACACTGTTATTTTTTTTTTTGGCCGAAATTTTGACCCCCTCCGATCTTCTTGAAACTCTGGATTCTGACAGAGGGCCACGAGACTTCGACCAGCGCGCAAAAATGGAGGCTCTAGACCCTTCCAGAGCCGAGATATCGAAGGTCAAAATTTGGACCCAAAAAAAAAAACATAAGGGGTAACACTGTCATTTTTTTTTTGGCCGAAATTTTGACCCCCTCCGATCTTCTTGAAACTCTGGATTCTGACAGAGGGCCACGAGACTTCGACCAGCGCGCAAAAATGGAGGCTCTAAACCCTTCCAGAGCCGAGATATCGAAGGTCAAAATTTGGACCCAAAAAAAAAACATAAGGGGTAACACTGTTGTTTTTTTTTTTGGGCCGAAATTTTGACCCCCTCCGATCTTCTTGAAACTCTGGATTCTGACAGAGGGCCACGAGACTTCGACCAGCGCGCAAAAATGGAGGCTCTAGACCCTTCCAGAGCCGAGATATCGAAGGTCAAAATTTGGACCCAAAAAAAAAACATAAGGGGTAACACTGTCATTTTTTTTTGGCCGAAATTTTGACCCCCTCCGATCTTCTTGAAACTCTGGATTCTGACAGAGGGCCACGAGACTTCGACCAGCGCGCAAAAATGGAGGCTCTAGACCCTTCCAGAGCCGAGATATCGAAGGTCAAAATTTGGATCAGAAAAAAAAAACATAAGGGGTAACACTGTTGTTTTTTTTTTTTTTTGGCCGAAATTTTGACCCCCTCCGATCTTCTTGAAACTCTGGATTCTGACAGAGGGCCACGAGACTTCGACCAGCGCGCAAAAATGGAGGCGCTAGACCCTTCCAGAGCCGAGATATCGAAGGTCAAAATTGGGACCCAAAAAAAAAACATAAGGGGTAACACTGTTGTTTTTTTTTTTTTGGGCCGAAATTTTGACCCCCTCCGATCTTCTTGAAACTCTGGATTCTGACAGAGGGCCACGAGACTTCGACCAGCGCGCAAAAATGGAGGCTCTAGACCCTTCCAGAGCCGAGATATCGAAGGTCAAAATTTGGACCCAAAAAAAAAACATAAGGGGTAACACTGTCATTTTTTTTTGGCCGAAATTTTGACCCCCTCCGATCTTCTTGAAACTCTGGATTCTGACAGAGGGCCACGAGACTTCGACCAGCGCGCAAAAATGGAGGCTCTAGACCCTTCCAGAGCCGAGATATCGAAGGTCAAAATTTGGATCAGAAAAAAAAAAACATAAGGGGTAACACTGTTGTTTTTTTTTTTTTTTTGGCCGAAATTTTGACCCCCTCCGATCTTCTTGAAACTCTGGATTCTGACAGAGGGCCACGAGACTTCGACCAGCGCGCAAAAATGGAGGCGCTAGACCCTTCCAGAGCCGAGATATCGAAGGTCAAAATTGGGACCCAAAAAAAAAACATAAGGGGTAACACTGTTGTTGTTTTTTTTTTGGCCGAAATTTTGACCCCCTCCGATCTTCTTGAAACTCTGGATTCTGACAGAGGGCCACGAGACTTCGACCAGCGCGCAAAAATGGAGGCTCTAGACCCTTCCAGAGCCGAGATATCGAAGGTCAAAATTTGGATCAGAAAAAAAAACATAAGGGGTAACACTGTTGTTTTTTTTTTTGGCCGAAATTTTGACCCCCTCCGATCTTCTTGAAACTCTGGATTCTGACAGAGGGCCACGAGACTTCGACCAGCGCGCAAAAATGGAGGCTCTAGACCCTTCCAGAGCCGAGATATCGAAGGTCAAAATTTGGACCCCCAAAAAAACATAAGGGGTAACACTGTCATTTTTTTTTTGGCCGAAATTTTGACCCCCTCCAATCTTCTTGAAACTCTGGATTCTGACAGAGGGCCACGAGACTTCGACCAGCGCGCAAAAATGGAGGCTCTAGACCCTTCCAGAGCCGAGATATCGAAGGTCAAAATTTGGATCAGAAAAAAAAAACATAAGGGGTAACACTGTCATTTTTTTTTGGCCGAAATTTTGCCCCCCTCCGATCTTCTTGAAACTCTGGATTCTGACAGAGGGCCACGAGACTTCGACCAGCGCGCAACAATGGAGGCTCTAGACCCTTCCAGAGCCGAGATATCGAAGGTCAAAATTTGCACCCAAAAAAAAAACATAAGGGGTAACACTGTCATTTTTTTTTTGGCCGAAATTTTGACCCCCTCCGATCTTCTTGAAACTCTGGATTCTGACAGAGGGCCACGAGACTTCGACCAGCGCGCAACAATGGAGGCTCTAGACCCTTCCAGAGCCGAGATATCGAAGGTCAAAATTTGGATCCGAAAAAAAAACATAAGGGGTAACACTGTCATTTTTTTTTTTTTGGCCGAAATTTTGACCCCCTCCGATCTTCTTGAAACTCTGGATTCTGAGAGAGGGCCACGAGACTTCGACCAGCGTACAAAAATGGAGGCTCTAGACCCTTCCAGAGCCGAGATATCGAAGGTCAAAATTTGGACCCAAAAAAAAATCATAAGGGGTAACACTGTTGTTTTTTTTTTTTTGGCCGAAATTTTGACCCCCTCCGATCTTCTTGAAACTCTGGATTCTGACAGAGGGCCACGAGACTTAGACCAGCGCGCAAAAATGGAGGCTCTAGACCCTTCCAGAGCCGAGATATCGAAGGTCAAAATTTGGACCCAAAAAAAAAAACATAAGGGGTAACACTGTTGTTTTTTTTTTGGCCGAAATTTTGACCCCCTCCGATCTTCTTGAAACTCTGGATTCTGACAGAGGGCCACGAGACTTCGACCAGCGCGCAAAAATGGAGGCTCTAGACCCTTCCAGAGCCGAGATATCGAAGGTCAAAATTTGGATCAGAAAAAAAAAACATAAGGGGTAACACTGTCATTTTTTTTTTTTGGCCGAAATTTTGACCCCCTCCGATCTTCTTGAAACTCTGGATTCTGACAGAGGGCCACGAGACTTCGACCAGCGCGCAAAAATGGAGGCTCTAGACCCTTCCAGAGCCGAGATATCGAAGGTCAAAATTTGGACCCCAAAAAAAACATAAGGGGTAACACTGTTGTTGTTTTTTTGGCCGAAATTTTGACCCCCTCCGATCCTCTTGAAACTCTGGATTCTGACAGAGGGCCACGAGACTTCGACCAGCGCGCAAAAATGGAGGCTCTAGACCCTTCCAGAGCCGAGATATTGAAGGTCAAAATTTGGACCCAAAACAAAAAACATAAGGGGTAACACTGTTGTTTTTTTTTTGGCCAAAATTTTGACCCCCTCCGATCTTCTTGAAACTCTGGATTCTGACAGAGGGCCACGAGACTTCGACCAGCGCGCAAAAATGGAGGCTCTAGACCCTTCCAGAGCCGAGATATCGAAGGTCAAAATTTGGATCCGAAAAAAAAACATAAGGGGTAACACTGTCATTTTTTTTTTTGGCCGAAATTTTGACCCCCTCCGATCTTCTTGAAACTCTGGATTCTGACAGAGGGCCACGAGACTTCGACCAGCGCACAAAAATGGAGGCTCTAGACCCTTCCAGAGCTGAGATACTGATTTATTTATAAGGGCATAAATGCTACGTGGGATCTCAATATCTCAGATCTGGAAGGGTCTAGAGCCTCCATTTTGGCACACAGGTCTAAGTCCCATGGCCCTATATCAGAAACCAGAGTTTCAAGAAGATCAGAGAAACTCAAAATTTCGACGCTGTTTTATGGTGTTAGATCTATCCTAGTACCCTCGTTATAAATCATTCACCTTCTACCTTATTTTGTTTATTCTCAGGTAAGGTAAAGATGGTTGAATTCTACAATAGATAATAAGTACACAAATTCATACTCACACCCCAGTAGAAAGACCCCTCCGTGGCTAAGTTCTTTAATGCAAGCAGTGACTCTTGGCAGGCAAACTTTTTTTATCTATTATTTGTATTTTTATTGTATAAAGTTTTCCAAAGTTTTTCTTTCAAACAGGTTAACAAAATTAGTTAAATAAATGCAGTTCACAAGTTACACCAGCAGGTGTCAGATTTGGATCATCAAACAATGGATAGTCTGGTCCAGTTTCCAGAGTCTAACCTCACACATTTCATTTTACTTTTTATAATACATTTACATGTCACACCTCTTTCAAGTCATATGCACAATCTGTCCAATCCTAGACCTGGATCCATATTTAACTCTTTCAGTCCCTTCAACAATCTCGGCCTTCTTTAGCTTGATCTTCCTTCTCCTCACACAGTTTCTCAGCATCCTTCGCCTTTTAGTCTGGAACACAACATTTAGGTAATACATTTTTTCTTTTACTACTTACATGCATAATACTGGTTACATTCAATTAATAAAGCATTTTTGTTACAATATGTTTCTGTGTCTTTCTTATAAAAACAATAAACATTTGTTACAATATGTTTCTGTGTATTTATTATAAACAGTTTACATATAAAAACTGTATAACAGAAGACTATCTATAAAGTATTTTACATATGGTTTCATATAAAAGCTGTTTTACATAAAAGACTGTTCTATAAAGTCTTTAGAAGCAGTTTACATATCGTTTCATATAGAAAGCTGTTTTACATAAAAGACTGTTCTATAAAGTCTTTACAAGCAGTTTACATATAGTTATTATAAAATGAATTGAATCATTCCAAACAACATCACAAAAAAAAAGACTTAGACCTGAGTGCAAAAATGGAGGCTCTAGACCCTTCCAGAGCTGAGATATGGAAACTCAAAATTTCGACCAGAAAAAAAAACATAAGGGGTAACACTGTTGTTGTTTTTTTTGGCCGAAATTTTGACCCCCTCCGATCTTCTTGAAACTCTGGATTCTGACAGAGGGCCACGAGACTTCGACCAGCGCGCAAAAATGGAGGCTCTAGACCCTTCCAGAGCCGAGATATCGAAGGTCAAAATTTGGACCCCAAAAAAAAAACATAAGGGGTAACACTGTTGTTGTTTTTTTTGGCCGAAATTTTGACCCCCTCCGATCTTCTTGAAACTCTGGATTCTGACAGAGGGTCACGAGACTTCGACCAGCGCGCAAAAATGGAGGCTCTAGACCCTTCCACAGCCGAGATATCGAAGGTCAAAATTTGGACCCAAAAAAAAACATAAGGGGTAACACTGTTGTTGGTTTTTTTGGCCGAAATTTTGACCCCCTCCGATCTTCTTGAAACTCTGGATTCTGACAGAGGGCCATGAGACTTCGACCAGCGCGCAAAAATGGAGGCTCTAGACCCTTCCAGAGCCGAGATATCGAAGGTCAAAATTTGGATCAGAAAAAAAAACATAAGGGGTAACACTGTTGTTTTTTTTTTTTGGCCGAAATTTTGAGCCCCTCCGATCTTCTTGAAACTCTGGATTCTGACAGAGGGCCACGAGACTTCGACCAGCGCGCAAAAATGGAGGCTCTAGACCCTTCCAGAGCCGAGATATCGAAGGTCAAAATTTGGACCCAAAAAAAAACATAAGGGGTAACACTGTCATTTTTTTTTTTGGCCGAAATTTTGACCCCCTCCAATCTTCTTGAAACTCTGGATTCTGACAGAGGGCCACGAGACTTCGACCAGCGCGCAAAAATGGAGGCTCTAGACCCTTCCAGAGCCGAGATATCGAAGGTCAAAATTTGGATCCGAAAAAAAAACATAAGTGGTAACACTGTCATTTTTTTTTTTTGGCCGAAATTTTGACCCCCTCCGATCTTCTTGAAACTCTGGATTCTGACAGAGGGCCACGAGACTTCGACCAGCGCGCAAAAATGGAGGCTCTAGACCCTTCCAGAGCCGAGATATCGAAGGTCAAAATTTGGACCCAAAAAAAAAACATAAGGGGTAACACTGTTATTTTTTTTTTTTGGCCGAAATTTTGACCCCCTCCGATCTTCTTGAAACTCTGGATTCTGACAGAGGGCCACGAGACTTCGACCAGCGTACAAAAATGGAGGCTCTAGACCCTTCCAGAGCCAAGATATCGAAGGTCAAAATTTGGACCCAAAACAAAAAACATAAGGGGTAACACTGTTGTTTTTTTTTTTTGGCCAAAATTTTGACCCCCTCCGATCTTCTTGAAACTCTGGATTCTGACAGAGGGCCACGAGACTTCGACCAGCGCGCAAAAATGGAGGCTCTAGACCCTTCCAGAGCCGAGATATCGAAGGTCAAAATTTGGATCCGAAAAAAAAACATAAGGGGTAACACTGTCATTTTTTTTTTTTGGCCGAAATTTTGACCCCCTCCGATCTTCTTGAAACTCTGGATTCTGACAGAGGGCCACGAGACTTCGACCAGCGCGCAAAAATGGAGGCTCTAGACCCTTCCAGAGCCGAGATATCGAAGGTCAAAATTTGGACCCAAAAAAAAAACATAAGGGGTAACACTGTTATTTTTTTTTTGGCCGAAATTTTGACCCCCTCCGATCTTCTTGAAACTCTGGATTCTGACAGAGGGCCACGAGAGTTCGACCAGCGTACAAAAATGGAGGCTCTAGACCCTTCCAGAGCCGAGATATCGAAGGTCAAAATTTGGACCCAAAACAAAAAACATAAGGGGTAACACTGTTGTTGTTTTTTTTGGCCAAAATTTTGACCCCCTCCGATCTTCTTGAAACTCTGGATTCTGACAGAGGGCCACGAGACTTCGACCAGCGCGCAAAAATGGAGGCTCTAGACCCTTCCAGAGCCGAGATATCGAAGGTCAAAATTTGGATCAGAAAAAAAAAACATAAGGGGTAACACTGTCATTTTTTTTTGGCCGAAATTTTGACCCCCTCCGATCTTCTTGAAACTCTGGATTCTGACAGAGGGCCACAAGACTTCGACCAGCGCGCAACAATGGAGGCTCTAGACCCTTCCAGAGCTGAGATATCGAAGGTCAAAATTTGGATCCGAAAAAAAAACATAAGGGGTAACATTGTCATTTTTTTTTGGCCGAAATTTTGACCCCCTCCGATCTTCTTGAAACTCTGGATTCTGACAAAGGGCCACGAGACTTCGACCAGCGCGCAAAAATGGAGGCTCTAGACCCTTCCAGAGCCGAGATATCGAAGGTCAAAATTTGGACCCAAAAAAAAAAAACATAAGGGGTAACACTGTCATTTTTTTTTTTGGCCGAAATTTTGACCCCCTCCGATCTTCTTGAAACTCTGGATTCTGACAGAGGGCCACGAGACTTCGACCAGCGCGCAACAATGGAGGCTCTAGACCCTTCCAGAGCCGAGATATCGAAGGTCAAAATTTGGATCCGAAAAAAAAACATAAGGGGTAACACTGTCATTTTTTTTTTTTTGGCCGAAATTTTGACCCCCTCCGATCTTCTTGAAACTCTGGATTCTGACAGAGGGCCACGAGACTTCGACCAGCGCGCAAAAATGGAGGCTCTAGACCCTTCCAGAGCCGAGATATCGAAGGTCAAAATTTGGACCCAAAAAAAAAACATAAGGGGTAACACTGTTTTTTTTTTTTTTTGGCCTAAATTTTGACCCCCTCCGATCTTCTTGAAACTCTGGATTCTGACAGAGGGCCACGAGACTTCGACCAGCGCGCAAAAATGGAGGCTCTAGACCCTTCCAGAGCCGAGATATCGAAGGTCAAAATTTGGACCCGAAAAAAAAACATAAGGGGTAACACTGTCATTTTTTTTGGCCGAAATTTTGACCCCCTCCGATCTTCTTGAAACTCTGGATTCTGACAGAGGGCCACGAGACTTCGACCAGCGCGCAAAAATGGAGGCTCTAGACCCTTCCAGAGCCGAGATATCGAAGGTCAAAATTTGGATCAGAAAAAAAAACATAAGGGGTAACACTGTCATTTTTTTTTTTTGGCCGAAATTTTGACCCCCTCCGATCTTCTTGAAACTCTGGATTCTGACAGAGGGCCACGAGACTTCGACCAGCGCGCAAAAATGGAGGCTCTAGACCCTTCCAGAGCCGAGATATCGAAGGTCAAATTTTGGACCCAAAAAAAAAACATAAGGGATAACACTGTTGTTTTTTTTTTTTGGCCGAAATTTTGACCCCCTCCGATCTTCTTGAAACTCTGGATTCTGACAGAGGGCCACGAGACTTCGACCAGCGCGCAAAAATGGAGGCTCTAGACCCTTCCAGAGCCGAGATATCTAAGGTCAAAATTTGGACCCAAAAAAAACATAAGGGGTAACACTGTTGTTGTTTTTTTTGGCCGAAATGTTGACCCCCTCCGATCTTCTTGAAACTCTGGATTCTGACAGAGGGCCACGAGACTTCGACCAGCGCGCAAAAATGGAGGCTCTAGACCCTTCCAGAGCCGAGATATCGAAGGTCAAAATTTGGACCCAAAAAAAAAAACATAAGGGGTAACACTGTCATTTTTTTTTTGGCCGACATTTTGACCCCCTCCGATCTTCTTGAAACTCTGGATTCTGACAGAGGGCCACGAGACTTCGACCAGCGCGCAAAAATGGAGGCTCTAGACCCTTCCAGAGCCGAGATATCGAAGGTCAAAATTTGGATCCGAAAAAAAAACATAAGGGGTAACACTGTCATTTTTTTTTTTGGCCGAAATTTTGACCCCCTCCGATCTTCTTGAAACTCTGGATTCTGACAGAGGGCCACGAGACTTCGACCAGCGTGCAAAAATGGAGGCTCTAGACCCTTCCAGAGCCGAGATATCGAAGGTCAAAATTTGGACCCAAAAAAAAACATAAGGGGTAACACTGTTGTTGTTTTTTTTGGCCGAAATTTTGACCCCCTCCGATCTTCTTGAAACTCTGGATTCTGACAGAGGGCCACGAGACTTCGACCAGCGCGCAAAAATGGAGGCTCTAGACCCTTCCAGAGCCGAGATATCGAAGGTCAAAATTTGGATCAGAAAAAAAACATAAGGGGTAACACTGTTGTTGTTTTTTTTGGCCGAAATTTTGACCCCCTCCGATCTTCTTGAAACTCTGGATTCTGACAGAGGGCCACGAGACTTCGACCAGCGCGCAAAAATGGAGGCTCTAGACCCTTCCAGAGCCGAGATATCGAAGGTCAAAATTTGGACCCAAAAAAAAACATAAGGGGTAACACTGTTGTTTTTTTTTTTGGCTGAAATTTTGACCCCCTCCGATCTTCTTGAAACTCTGGATTCTGACAGAGGGCCACGAGACTTCAACCAGCGCGCAAAAATGGAGGCTCTCTAGACCCTTCCAGAGCTGAGATATCGAAGGTCAAAATTTCGACCCGAAAAAAAAAAACATAAGGGGTAACACTGTCTTTTTTTTTTGGCCGAAATTTTGACCCCCTCCGATCTTCTTGAAACTCTGGATTCTGACAGAGAGCCACGAGACTTCGACCAGCGCGCAAAAATGGAGGCTCTAGACCCTTTTAGAGCCGAGATATCGAAGGTCAAAATTTCGACCCAAAAAAAAAAACGTAAGGGGTAACACTGTCGTTTTTTTTTTTTTTGGCCAAAATTTTGACCCCCTCCGATCTTCTTGAAACTCTGGATTCTGACAGAGGGCCACGAGACTTCGACCAGCGCGCAAAAATGGAGGCTCTAGACCCTTCTAGAGCCGAGATATTGAAGGTCAAAATTTTGACACGAAAAAAAAAACATAAGGGGTAACACTCGTTTTTTTTTGGGTCGAAATTTTGACCCCCTCCGATCTTCTTGAAACTCTGGATTCTGACAGAGGGCCACGAGACTTCGACCAGCGCGCAAAAATGGAGGCTCTAGACCCTTCCAGAGCCGAGATATCGAAGGTCAAAATTTCAACCCGAAAAAAAACATAAGGGGTAACACTGTCGTTTTTTTTTTTTTTTTGCCCAAATTTTGACCCCCTCCGATCTTCTTGAAACTCTGGATTCTGACAGAGGGCCACGAGACTTCGACCAGCGCGCAAAAATGGAGGCTCTAGACCCTTCCAGAGCCGAGATATCGAAGGTCAAAATTTCAACCCGAAAAAAAACATAAGGGGTAACACTGTCGTTTTTTTTTTTTTTTTTGCCCAAATTTTGACCCCCTCCGATCTTCTTGAAACTCTGGATTCTGACAGAGGGCCACGAGACTTCGACCAGCGCGCAAAAATGGAGGCTCTAGACCCTTCCAGAGCCGAGATATCGAAGGTCAAAATTTTGACCCGAAAAAAAAAAACATAAGGGGTAACACTGTTGTTGTTGTTTTTTTGGCCGAAATTTTGACCCCCTCCGATCTTCTTGAAACTCTGGATTCTGACAGAGGGCCACGAGACTTCGACCAGCGCGCAAAAATGGAGGCTCTAGACCCTTCCAGAGCCGAGATATCGAAAGTCAAAATTTCGACCCGAAAAAAAAAAACGTATGGGGTAACACTGTCGTTTTTTTTTTTTTTGGCCCAAATTTTGACCCCCTCCGATCTTCTTGAGATGAGTGGTACCTGGTGGGGTCTTCTGTTGTTGTAGCCCATCCGCCTCAAGGTTGTGTGTTGTCTTCTTCACAAATGCTTTGCTGCTTACCTCGGTTGTAATGGTTATTTCAGTCAAAGTTGCTCTTCCATCAGCTTGAATCAGTCGGCGCGTTTTTCTCTGACCTCTTGCATCAACAAGGCATTTTGGCCCACAGGACTGCCATCGCATACTGGATGTTTTTCCCTTTTCACACCATTCTTTGTAAACCCTAGAAATGGTTGTGTGTGAAAATCACAGTAACTGAGCAGATTGTGAAATACTCCGACACCAACAACCACGCCACGCTCAAAATTGCTTAAATCACCTTTCTTTCCCATTCTGACATTCAGTTTGGAGTTCAGGAGATTGTCTTGACCACACCCCTAAATGCATTGAAGCAACTGCCATTTGATTGGTTGATTAGATAATTGCATTAATGAGAAATTGAACAGGTGTTCCTAATAATCCTTTAAGTGAGTATGTCTTACTGACCCCAGACTTTTGAACGGCAGTGTATGTATTCTTTCCCATGATTCTCTGTGCTGGAAGCTGTCTCTGCCACCTTAGTGACTGACATTTGATGTCTCATGGATGAGGTGTGTGTGTGTCCTGTACAGGTGCTAACCCTCCCCGGCCTGGAGGTGTCCCCAGTGCAAACAGTCCTGGACCCGTGGCAGACCTGTACAGCCCCAGCAGTCAGGACTCTGCTGTGGGAAATTACATCAGTGCTGCCAGCCCCCAGCCGGGCTCCGGGTTCAATCACAGTATCGCAGTGAGTACGGCGCTCTTTCACTCAACACATCCAAAAGTACAGAGAAAGTTCATGGTTTTTAATTTTATTCAACCCCCAACTGAGAAATAAGTGTCTGATTGGCTGTTCCCTCCATCATGACTCACTTTTTTATGCCAAGGGCTTGATTGTCAGCGCAGCAATTTATAAACGCAGCACTGGGAAAAAAAAAGAAAGACAGAAAAAAAAGAATATCAGAGGAATTAGTTCCATTCCACATGTTCAAAAATACCCCAATAAGTCACGAGTCTCCGTTAGACTGACACTTCTGGTCTCGCTGATGTTTTGTTTGGGGAATAAAAGCATCACAAACGGTTTAGAGAAAGCGAAAAGCTGCCATGGTTGGAAATGAGCAAGTTGTCAAAAATCAGATGTCCCTGTAACTAGCAGTTTTGTTGCTTGAGGGTGATCTGCTTTAAGGCCTATTTTCTGCTGTATATGAAAGGTAAAGAATGATAGAGGTGTAATTGTGGTGGATTAGTTAAATATTCTGTCATTATTTACTCATCTTGCTGTTCCAACCTTGATAACATTTTATAAAATCACCATAATAGTCCATATACGATGGTTTAATCAAAGTCTTCAGAAATCAGACAAGACTTTTGTCACAGTTTGGTTTGAGGAATAAGCATCTACTTTAGTTTTCTTTCTTCTCAAATGTCTCATAATCAACATGTGCCATCCATGGTTAAAATACTTTATATCATCCTGAGGCCCAGAACGTTGTTTGTTTTTGTTTTTTTCTCACAAAAATTTATTTTTCTTCTTCGTGTAATCACATTGTTAAGAGCTTAAGAAACAAATGAAAAAAAAAAAAAAGATATTTTATTCATGTTATACTATGACCTCTGTAGTGGACACCAGGACTTGATTGTTTCAAAAATTAACAATAAAATGACATGAAAATATACAGTATATAGGCAAAAATAATGGCAATATTTGAAAATTATAATTGATAATATCGATAATAATTGCTGTTATTATTTGTTTAAATTACATTGATATCTGAATTCATGTCAAAACCTAGACTGCTGCATCCGAGGATGAACGACTATCTGTCCGACCTTTTACAAAAATTTATTTTGGATAATTTTTAACCCAAAAAAGCTTCGGACTGCAGCTTTAAATTGAATTTTATGACATATTGAATCACCAGTAATGAAACAAGTGTCGTCTGTGTTTTTGAACGAATGTTTTGACAGTAACGATGTAATTGATACAATCTTTATTTAAAGTGTTAATTGACTTTCAAAAAGTTACTTACTCAATTTTGATCACAACCGTAGACATCAATGTTTATATCCAAACTATAAACTTCTATTCCAATAGACATAACCAAATTGTTGTCGTTTAGGAATAAGACTGTGTCGGGATCGCTATCTTTTAATGGTTAATTGTGCAGATCTACAACAGTTAGTTGATGATCTGAATGAGGTGTGTTAAATAAAGGAGACAGAGCTGTGGAATGAAAACCACCTTACAAACCTGATTTGCTAACCTTCACTATTGGGCCCTTGAGCAAGACATTTATGTTTAGAGAGTGACTCAGCAAGAATGAAGTCACTTTGAATGAAAAAAAAAACCCTCGTTAAATTGGTTGTTAATGTTGAAGAATTGCAAATAAACAGCTGTTTATTGTGTATAAAGACAATTCAGGATTTATTTATTCAGGACCGATCAGCTCCACAGAAGAGGAATCACAGCAAATATGTTTTCTTCTTGGGTTTTCCTCATGTTTAGACTTTAGTTACTCAGATTGTAGCAGCTTTATTAAATTTCATCACTTTAAAAAAGTACATTTAAAGGTGATATACGTATTTTTTAGCGGCCTCTATGATGTTTCAGATTGCAACCAATTTTTCGAAGAGCGATCACACACACACACACACACACACACACACAGGAGAAAGCATCACACGACATGCTGGAAACTCAACAACTTGCATGCTTTTGTGAACATAAAGCAGGTCATCTCAAATATTCTGACATTGATGAGGAGTGACAGACCAACGAGACTCGGGTGAACGCACTGAATTATCACAACACAAATCTGTGTAACCCACTCTGTTACTAATTATTACTATAATTTTCATCCCTTTTGGGAGGGTCCAAATGTTTTCAGACTCTTTGAGAAATGAAGTGATGTGCAGTATGAGTAAAATAGTGCTTTTGACATTGGGTAAATGTAAACCTGTTGTTGGAGAGATGCAAAATAAAAAACAACCTAGAAGGCACTTTGAAAACTAATGGAAATGTTGGTAAGTACACAAATCATTTTTTGATGCTTATTCAAACTGGATCATTCAGATCCTTAGGATCACATCAGCTAGAAATACCGAGGGTTCACGCTAAGCTTTTAGATATTATGCCAGCCGCAGGTGTGCTCCTACAGTAGTCACTTTCAGATCCAGACTCAAAACACTTCTGTTTAGCTGAGCATTTACTGAATGAGCACTGTGCCACTGTTTTTTTTTTTAATTCTAAACTGTTTAAATTATTCTGATTTCTTTTGATTATTTTAATTTCATCTATGTAAAGCACTTTGAATTGCCATGGTGTATGAAATGTGCTATATAAATAAACTTGCCTTGCCTACCTACCCTACCTGCCCTGGGGGTAATTCTGGCATATTTGCATTACTGAAATGTTTATCAATATGCATTGTCCCTTCTAAATAAATAAAATAAAATAAAATAAATAAAACCAACCAGTATTACAGGGTTTTTTTTCAATTGCTAAATGAGCAAAACTCTAACTACAGTCTGCACCAACAGTCACCTGAGCACAACTCTTAACACACGGCTCAAAACAGGCTCAGTGTGCACAACCCTCACTGAGATAACACACATTGTCACTTAGAACACACTGAGAGGAAAAATACTAGCATCAAACACCAATACAGGAAATACTAACTTTTCATCTTTCCAGTTTCAACAATTTCAGTGACTTCATACAAAGTGAGATTTTCTTCAAAGAAAAGAGTGACATTCTTTCATTTGTTTATTTACATTTTTAGAACATAACAATTGAAAATCAACAATTTGCTTCAATAGACTATAGTAATTTACAGAATTACAGTAATGAGAAAAAAGGTTGAAACTAAAAGTACATACTGTAATACTGTAACCCTGCCTCTCTCAAGCATTAGGCCACACATTTTCAGACTTTCAGCTAAAATTGTTTGAAAATCAGCAGTGTGGCTGAAATTTATTCTGTTTTGAATGTGTGGATAACAGGGTTATAATCGTTAACGAAAACTAATGAAAAAACGAAAACTAGATGGGAAAAAAAACATTGTCGTTAACTGAAATAAAAATAAAAACGAGCCATTACAAAAAACTATAACTAACTAAAACTGTAATGTGTGTTTGCAAAACTAACTAAAATAAAATAAAATTATAGAGCAAATTTCCTTAGTTTGTCCCTACATTTTATGTTCCTAAAATGTCTCTACATTTTATGTTCTGGTTGTAATGTTGAATAGATATTTCTAAAATTGTATGATGTTTTTGTTGAGTTATTATTACACAATTCTTTCAACCTTGCCCCTGACAAATAACCCAAACTACAAAAAAGACTAAAACTAACACTAAAACTAATAAAACTAAACTAAAACTAAGCATTTTCAAAAATAGAAACTAAACTAAACTAGTAAGCCCACATTTAAAACTAATTAAAACAAAACTGAATTTGAAAACAAAAATTCAAAACAAAATAAAAACTAATGAAAAATGCAAAACTATAATAACCTTGGTGGATAACAGCTTTGACAGCTATGTGTTAGCGTTTGAAGAAAGTGCTGTAAATCCAGTGTTGTCGTTACAGTCATGGAATAAGTGTGTAGAGTTTTGAAAACTGTGGTCAGGTAATGGAAAACGAACTAGAGTTTGGTATTTAATTATGAGGACGCACAAAGGCGGAATTCCCTGAATTATCTATCACAATGAATAAAAGATTGTTGACCATCACAAAATTGAAAGTGTATGTAAGAAAATAGCTAAAGAATTGAAAATTCCCATTTTGACCATCAGGGCAATAATTAAGAAGTTATAATCAACTAAAGATGTTTTGATTCTGCCAGGAAGAGGATGTGTGTCTAATTTCTTAATGGACGGTGAGGATGAAAGTTTGAGTAACCAAAGACTCTTCGAGGATCCCAGATAGAGAATTGCAAAGATTAGTTGAGTCTTAGGGTCAGAAAGCCTAAAAAAAAAAAATAAATAAATTATCAAACAACCCCTACATCCCCACATGTTGTTTGAGAGGGTTTCAAGAAAAATCCTCCTCGCTCCTCCAAAAACCAAAATATTACACCAAATATGGGTGTAATAATGGGTGGCCCATTATTTTAAAGTGAAAAACATGTTAACTCCTAACTAACTACAAGCGTTACCTTGTGTAAACATTGCGGGATGACAAGGTAACGCTTGTAGTTAGTTAGGAGTTAACATGTTTTTCACTTTAAAATAATGGGCCACATCACTAGTAGTCCCTGCGGGATGACAAGGTAAAGCTTAAGTAGTTATTGAGGAGTTAACATGTTTTTCACAAATGATACAAGTTAATTAATTTTATATTTTGACACATACTGTACAGGTTCTGTGAGGCACTAATATTCTAACAAACACTGTAATCTGGAAGATGTGGTTTTGCGCTTATCGTAACATAAATTCAGCCAATTTCTTCATTAAAGATACAAATTGTTTTTGACAAGTGAACATCAATGTTTATATTCATGTCCTAAAGAGAAGTCCTCCTCAGGCAGCTACTGTAACATAAAGTTATAGGTCTTTGGAGTCTAAGATATATGTGACTGACATTTAATAGAGCTCATAATAGTGAACTAATCTAATCATGTGTCAGCATCACTTCCTAATTATTTAAGGTTTATTTTTTAAAAACTGTCATTATTAGTATTATTTTATGTTTAAGTTTTAAATAAACAGAGAACATGCGTCCATCCTGGCAAGAGTAGTAGTCACAATCTCAACCTAGCTAATGTATTTGGGGGGATGTAATATTCATAAACTTTTTTCCACAAAGAACCCATTTGAGGCACATGCTTCTGAAATGTTATGACCATGCTAAGAGTATAAAACCCCCACAATTGTTCACTTTTTAGACATGTTACTTTTGTGATTAGTAATTAATTGGTTATTAATTCTTAGTTCACAAGTAGTACTCAATGAGGATATATTTCTTTAGTAATAATCAAATACCTACCAAGGAACTACCTTTGTACTAAATTACCTATTACTTACTGCTTAGTTAATATTGCTTCCATATTAGTTAATAGTATTAAGTTCGGTGTTAATGCAGTACTACCTATTACTTCCTGCATAGCTACTTGTTAACTACGGACCATTATTTTAAAGTGTTACCAAAAAAACGATTAGAAAAAAAAGTTTTAAAAAGTTTCCTCCACCCTCCGGATCCAGATTCATAGCATGTTATTAAAGTAATCTTGAAATTGATGTTGCAAACCAGTATTTAATGTCAAAATGAGCCCTTACCTGCAGGACCCGCACGTCTCGTTTCAATGCTTCAGATTCTTCGGTAAGGACTGACCTGTCAATCAAACCAGGCCTTCTTTTTTAAAGGATTAAGCATAAAGGATTAATGCATATGCATTATTCTAAATCAACACTCATGAAGTGTAATGGGGTAAAAAATACTGTATATCAAACAAACAAAATACCATATGTGCACCAAGAAAAAGAACATAATTATGGCAACTATAAATAACTGTCCATATTCTGAGCCATTATGGGTTTCCGAGAAATAGGAGACCTCTTCTCATTTAAGTACTAAACATGTTTAAGCAAAAGGAGATTTTATCTGGGCTGGACTCAAACTGCTGCACCATGAACTCTTTTCCAGATCAGCGGGGAAGCGAAAACTGGCCTACTTCTTCTCTGTTACATAACCATTGTAGTCACTTAAACTCTCTTCACTTTTCTTTTAAGGCCAAGGAATCTTACATATGTCGAGATCTGGTATTCATTTGCTCACAATGAGGTCTTTTGTTCTGATGGAGGGATAGATGTGACAACTCGCTCCTGCTTCCCTCCTTCTATCTCAATTCCCTGCTGCCCCGCTGAGCAGGACTTACTGTTTGCATTCCTTTTAGCTGGGTGGAGGGTTACACATGCCTGGCAGAGAAGGAGAGGATGGGAGGTAGAGAATGGAGGGTGATAATGGGGTAGAGCGAGGCGTTCGTAAAGTAGGCTGGCTTAATGAGAGAGGGAACTCAAGAGGAAATCCCTTACGAGATGTACTGAGGTGGTACCATGACATTTAAAGTACTTGGTTGTGTCTGTGTGTGTATAAATATATACACACATATAAATCTATTCAGTAAATAGTAATAAATAATAAAACTCAAAATCATTATTAAACATTTATTAAATAAAAACATATATTTTATTAAACAAAAATCTGTTTATATGAATGAACAAAACTAATAAAATGATATTATTACATATTTAATTTAAAATAATATTTAAATACATAAAAATAATAAATACATTTTAACTTTATGAAATGATTTAGTTAATAAATGTTTAATTAATTTAAAATAAATTCATTTACTTATGACATTAAAACAGATGAAAAGCTTTTTAAGATCAAGAGAAATCAGTCATGTGTGTCCAAACATTTTACTGTTAGTGTATGTGTGAGCTTATAGACCACCTCAAATCGAAATTTATCCACCAATTTAGAACCAGCAGTGAGTAATATAATTTTAGATGAAAGCGTATATGAGCATGAACCATCGTGAAAAGAGGGAAAGAGAGGAAGGTGAGGAAGTCCAACATTCTGTTTTAACAACAGCATGTTTGCACAAGAAGGAGCGTGTCTGGTCTGCACCCATAGTCAGTATGAGCACATGTTGAGCAAAGGAGGGAGAATTCTACCCGGAGGAATGTGTGTTCCACAGTATTAACTTCACTACACAACAGGATCAAACTACAGGCGAACAATCTTGCTGGCTAAAAAGTCATTATTTTATCTACACTGCCTCAGGTGTAAACAAATGATTCCAATATTATCTGCTTGATAAAAAAGTAATTGCATTTGTCATGCATGGAATTAGGTATAAAATTTTACTGTTGTTCATAGTTTTCATAATATGCTCAAAGCAATCCTCAGTTATAATAACATGTACTCACACTCTGTGTGACTTCCATTTAAAAATGAGCATCACTTTGCCCTATATTCAGTCTAAAGGGCAGAGCAACTGAATTGAGTAATTTAAAGGGAGCAGTGTGTATACTGTAACTGCTTAGATACACCTCACCTGAGATGGGTCACAACTTCATCTATATGGGTGATGTTTAACTTGTGTCTTAAGGCTTTGATTTCTTCCTCACAGCTGGAGTGAGATGAGAGGCTAGAGATTGACCTGAAAAAAAGAGTGCTATTCAATACTTACTAACTCATTAATATCATCAACTTTTGTCATGTACTCACACTCCTGCACAGGTATATAATTTTGAAACACTGACCTGCTGCCAATCTTGCTCTGGCTAGATGGGGGTCTGGAAAGTGATTTCTTTTCACACCAGCTGCCTGGACACCCCTGTCTCTGTGTGCTACTGCTGCTCAATGCGTAACTCACCACACTAGGATTGTACAGGGCCATGACCTCCTCTTCATCCCTGAGACACACACGCATACTCATTTACTGACAGTGAGAATGACAGAATTGTGAAAGCGAAAAGTGTTAGCACAGTTTTACTGTGATTCCCAAGCAGGAGTTTGCCTCGTTAAACTGAAAAAGTAAATTACACTTAATTGGATTTAACTATAAATAAATGTGCAGTTAGATCTTTCTCAAAAAACCTGTGAAAGACAAAATGGGATCTCATTAAATAGATCTCATCTCATTAAAGCTATTTGGAGCGTCTCTTTCCACACAGTATTGATTTTTTAGTTGTGGTTTTAAAGTGCACTAAAAATGAACGAAGATGCTGAATGATATCCATAAAAATACCAGATAAGAGTGTAAGACTTGAGAAATTAGAAAATGTCGGGCAGCCTGGTTGAGGAACGACCACCCCCATGAGAAGACAAAGGACCTTTCTGGAAAATAACCTTTGAACTCTCTCTTGTGAAGTTAGCATCACCATTTGAGACGAAAGTCTCACCTCAGAATACTTCTCTTTCCCACTTCCCCCACTCCCTTTCACAGGTAAAAAGTTCAGAATTTTCTTGGAAGACACATTATTTTGTGACACTTCTATATTAGGGCTAAGTGGAATACACATATTATTATTATTTTACAAATGTGAAGGGTATGATTGATTCATTTTGAAAAAGTAGCGATTCATTTTTAAAAAGTTCCGATTCTTTTTGAAAAGTAGCGATTCATTCTGAAAAAGTAGCGATTCTATTTTTGAAAAAGAAGCAATTCTTTCTGAAAAAGTAGCGATTCATACATTATTATTTTATTTTCTCTTACATTTTACAGAGGTCCGAAGCCCATCTCTGCTCTGCTCATATAGAGGGGATGTAGTGACGGGAACAGAGGCTACATTGTGGGCACAGATCAGTAAGCAGCTTAGCAGTGTTCACAGAGAAGGGAGGAACATACTCTTGCCAACAAAGATGGCACAGAGGAGCCGCCACATCAAAAAGAGGACAAAAGAAAAATCCCTCAAAGTATCAGAGGAAAATAAGAGGCTCTTTCAAAACACCCCTCCATCTGCACTGATAATTTACCTACATGTGAAATACGCTGTGCACACAACTTTCTCTTTCCAGCCTTCCTGTGCCGATTGTTGCACTAAATCTCTCCAGAGATTTAAGAACCTTCCTTTGGTCGGCTTTTAAAGTCTCAGCCGCTCGCAGTTCACGCATGAACTAAGGTTCTCTCTCAATGCCCATTAAACTGAGACCTAGCATAAAGAAACAGGTGCAGCTTGACTCCATACAGCCATAACAAATCACGCAGACCACACAGGAGGGAGGGGAGGCTACTGGCCGAGAGGGTAAAAAGTGCCGCTAACTATATCCATTGAATTAATTCCTTTCAAAAGCTTTCTTGCCCACGTTAAAGCACGAAAAACGGCATTGAATCGAGGGTTTCCTGCTTTGGCCCAAATCAGGTGCCGGGAAAGCTCCAATCCTGGAGCAATATGAAAGAGAAGTAATCTAGACTTGTCCTCAAAGCAGAGCAGCTAAATTATGTCACCAAAAGAAGTTGGTAACAAACAAAAACTGACATTGAAACCAAACAAGTTTACACCCCAACGCTCATATGCAATATTTGTTTCTGGGTGACAGAGCCAATTCGTTTCAGCAATTTGAGAATGAATGAAAGTGTTTTCTCTGATGGGCTGAACCGGTAGTCACCAAACACCTGCTCCTTATTTGCCATTGCTGAAAAGAGAGCTGTTTGTCTTCTAAGAGAGGAGGGCTTTAAAGGAGAACTCCAGGGAACAATGAACCTTTGGTCTAATAAAACATCGGTACCTAGTCAATCGTTCTCTGAGATTTGTTTTCATGATAATCAAATGTAAAGAGTTTTATCTCTAAAAACTGTTTAGCGTATAATGCTAGTAATGGGGGCATTGACTAAGTAAAAAGAAATCGCTAGTTTATACCACTAACAAGGCTCAAAATAGCCCCACACTAACGCAGTAACATAATGAGGCTCCATACATTCAAAACGAAGCATTGAGAACTTTGTAAGTGTACAGACCGTTTAATAAGAAGATATTTTATGAAGACAGTTCACTTCGTGTATACAGACAGGAGCCATCTTCGAAAATAGTCTCGATAAGTCAAACCTCGTAATTTTATTGTTGAAAAAAAAAAAAATAAAGCACATGTTAAAGTACATTTAAAAAAGCTTTTAAAAGGACATTCTACCCTTCTGAGGACATTCTTTCCACTGTCTAGCTAGTTGCTGAGAGAAAAATCGCCCCTCCTGCCTGACTGGTACCTGTAAACATCTTCTTCCCCGGTGCATTGTTATATTAGACACAAAAAGTAACAAAGAACCCTAAGAAAGAAAAGCCACTAGCCAACAAATTGAAATGTAATCATAAATTGCTACAAATTTAAAAGCAAACAGAACACAAACTTCATTTAAAGCAATTCTTTTGTGATGTGCTCCAATGGATGCTCAAAGCTTTTAAAGTCAATGATTTATGAGCAAGCACTTTTTAAAGCAATGTTACTTTACAAAAGCAAAGCCCTGACCTATGAACTCATTCCCAGTCAGCTGAAAAGAATACTTCGGGTCTCCATTAAGGTCAGAACATTCATTTGTCAAGTCAGGGAAAGAAATTACAACACGGCACCCGGAGATGAGTTCTAGCTCTTCAGATGAAACTTTCAGTTGGAATCTATTGAAAATGTTCATTTTAAAAATTACAACAATTTAGAGTTAATATAAGTATTATAGTTCATAAAACCATAACTGCATTGTTAGTTTGGTACAATATCATTTTTTGACAGATTTAACTATTTTTAATTTATTGGTATCAGTCGATATTGTTACGGGTGTGGTGCAGGTTGAAGGTAAGGTAGAGTCAAAAAGCTCCAATTTAAACATTTACTAATAAATCAACTCCAAACAAGGTATGGGGATGACGGGGAGAAAGTAATCACACACTCAAAACCAGGTAACATTAACAGTATCATTAACAGAGAAAGAATTAAATAGTTGAATAAAGTCGTTATTTTTTTTTTTTTTTTTTTTTTTGCACACAAAAAGAATTCTTGTCACTTGATAAACTTAAGATTGAGCCACTGTAATCACTCGGACTATTTTAATGATGCCTTTAATAACTTTTGGGCCGGCCAGTTTCAATCTATTAAGAAGCCTATGGAGGAGTGAACCAGCTCTCAGATTTAATCAAAAATATCTTAATTTGTGTTCCAAAAATGAACGAAAGTTTTACAGGGTTGGAACAACATGAAGGTGAGTAATTACTGATAGAATTTTCATTTTGGAGTGAACTAACCCTTTAACTGTTGATATAATGTTTGAGGCTTGATGTCTGTTGTGTAAAAGTCCATGTTGCATAGCAGTGATATTATAATACTATATTTTTTCTCACCTGCCCTGTCTGGCTGCTTTTTCCCTCAGTGTGAGGAGCAACAATTGAATCTCCGCTTTTAGCAACTCTTTAACAGCTGGGGGGTCAGCCAGAGGGAACACAGGGGCTTCTGGCTTGCTGCCCTGCTCTGAGTAATGGAGCTCCAGCCAAATCTTCTCCCACATCTCCACCTAGAACAGGTCAACAGAGGAAAGCGTTAACAGGAGAGTGCTATTTGGCTCAGCTTTGTATGAAATGCACTTTCCAAATCCATGTTACAAGCTGCTCTACAATTGGATAAATGCAAACAGTTGGTTAACATCCAATCACAAACAACGTTTATCTCTGAAATGGGTATAAGAAACTGAAAATTTCAGAGAATCTCTCTATATATACACTATATATATATATATATATATATATATATATATATATATATATATGTATATATAAAATCCATGTGTTAATCTCACAAAAGCTCCACCATGTGAGGTGAAAAGCCAGCTAGGGAAATGAAAGCCTGTCACGGCACTGGCAAACAATGTCTGCACTCTATTACCAATCTCCACACCTGTCTTGGGACGTTCAAGTTTCCCTCGGAGCTCGGACTCTGAAAATACACTTCAAAGCTTGTCGAAGGCAATGCAAGACAGAGTAAAACCAGCTCCCTGAGAATTCTGATCCTGCTGTGCCTGCATGAAACCAACTTCAAGCCTACATAACTTCAGCTTCTTCTTACTTCCACTGCAGAACACGGGGTTTAGGATGTGCACAGGCACCGGAAAGACATTTCTGTGAGGATGCAGGCTTAAAAAATGACCTAAATGCAAACTTTGATACAAACAAGCATTTTTATTTTCTTGTTTACTGATTTTAATCTTTGTACTGAAAAATGTTCTCAAGGACAAGCTCAAAGGCAAACTGAGAGAGGAAAATTGACAGAAAAGCAAGAGTCTAAAAAGAGCAAAGTTCCTTGCATTTTTTGTTTTTCAGCATAACAGTTATACACTTTACTGGTGTTCAAAATAGGTCTTCCTGACAAGGTAAGAATCCCTTGGTTGCTAAGACAATGCATTATCATAATCACAATTTATAGTAAAAATGTATAAAATTCCCTTGATCACACATTCCCTTTCTATGTAAAACAAATCTTGTAAGTCCTTATGAAGAGCAGAGGGGGTTATGAACAGAAGGTCATAAATTCTATTTAGTGTTCAGAGGAAGGAGGAATCACATAAGTCTTCAGTTTCCACCCACTATTTCCATATGGAAATGGCTGTCTGCGTATACTGTGTATGCAGTTTGTGAAAGACAATTTATCTTTGAAAGAGTCAGCTCTGAAACAGTCCCTGTATCTGTTCAAATAAGGTTTGCATGGAATTCACTGCCACCAATTCACTCATGGAAGTTGTAATTCAAAACTGGTTAAAAGTTACATGTCAAGCACAGTTGTTGATGGAGACTTTTCTCTATGTAAAAAAAATCATAAAACAAATGCATTTATGAATATATATATATATATATATATATATATATATATATATATATATATATATATATACACAAACACACCTATATATATATATATATATATATATATATATATATATATATATATATATATATATATATATATATATATAAATATATTATTTTTAGTTTATATATATATATACTGTATATATGTTTAATATTATATATATATATATATATATATTAAACATACATATACATACATACATACATATATATATATATATATATATATATATATATATATGAAGAGTTCAGATGCAAAAGCCTCTAAATGCCATTTGAAATTTTCTTCTAAAATGACCATTTTTATCAAGCTTGTATATTTAAGTTCAATAATTTCACTTAAATGACAATTAATATGTAATCTTCATTGCCATTTAAGTGAAATTACTGAACTTAAATATACAAGCTTGATAAAAATGGTCATTTTAGAAGAAAATTTCAAATGGCACTTAGAGGCTTTTGCATCTGAACTCTTCATATATATATAAACATTCAATATTAAATGTAGCCACCACCTGAAATGATGTTTCCATTTACCTTTCAAAAGAAAAATAAACTGAATTAACATCAATTGGTGAAGACATGAATTATGTAGTCTGGGCTTTTACAGTTATTTTATAAAAGATTAAATGATTGACCTATTATAGACTTTCAGCGATCACATTCTGTTCTATCTTAGGCTACTAAATGCATAAATATGTCTCATACCTCTGAATACAACTCTGCGTACGTATCAATCAATGCATCTCCAAGTACTGCTCGGATCTCAGGAAGCGAGCAGGGAACATTTTCCTACACTAAATTCCACACAGATTGTTGGCGTTGGAAATTGTCCATGAGGCCGCTATTTCAAGGACTGAGCACAAAAAGCTCACCAAGAGTGCATTCGGTGTGCCCACACTGGAGACAAAAGCTGTAAATAAATACATAGAACAATAAATAAATCGATTCAAACATTTCAAAATATCATACAGCATTCAACGGCAGTGGTGCATTGTACAAAGGGAAAGAGCAAGATAAACAAACAAATTGGGTAAAATAAACAATTAGCCTACTAACTTTGGCAAATAACACGTTAAATTAATATTTGATGCCTTTAAACGTTCAGGATAATGAATCAAGCATGATCGGACAAAGATTTAGGCTTGCATACATTTGTGCAAGCGTAAACATAAGTTTTAGAACTAGCACATTCCCCGCTGGCGGATACTCACCAGAACAGTTGTGGCTTCCTGTATCAGTGTAAACATTCCTGTTCCTATGGAGACAAACTTGCAAAGTCAAACGATTGGCTGTAGGACTCGTGATAGTGATCTTCATTAACCCGTTCGGACCCAGTGCAAATTACAAGTGACCTTGTTATTTGATCTTTTTTCCTCTCAAGTGATTGAATCATATTAATATTTAATATCGTTAAGAGTTGTATGCCTGAATGCAGGGTTTTGCATTAAATTTGTATGATATAAAAGTTGTGTGTGTGTGTGTGCGTGCGTGCGTGCGTGCGTGCGTGTGTGTGTGTGTGTGTGTTTTCTTTAACTTACGAACAAATTCATAAGTAAGGTAGCCTATTGTCATCATGGGCACGATCTATTAAAAAAATCATTGGCATATATAACTTCATTTAGAGTAGAAAGCATTGGTGTAACTGCAACGTAGTTATGCAGTAAATACTGCATAAAACGATCTTAGGTTATAATATCAAATATATTTTAAACTCTCAATATACACACAAAGCTGGAATAAAAGCGAATGACTAAACACAGCCTATCAATATTCTGTCACGTGTAAATTGAAACAACCCAGGAGGAGTAAAACTTTCCCTGTGCGCAACTGCATCCAAAGCGCGCACAGACCATTCTGACCATGAAACGCATTTTAAACTTTATCCAGATTAGTTAAAAAGACGTGTCCAATAGCAAGTTATTGAAGATAGCATAGCAATATCTATTTATTAGCAAGTCTTGTTTTGGGACTAAGTTTTCGGTAATGGGCATGGCTGTAATCTGGGGTTCTCCGGGGAGTTTTCTTCACGTCTTGCTTACCCTGTTAATCTGCGGCCAGTGTGCTGTGGCTTTCTCGGGCGCTGGACAACAAGAGACGACCTGTGAGGCAAACGGCAGAGTTTATTATGTTGGCGAATGGTACTTTTTAGACTCAGATCATTGTACCCAATGCGAATGTACAACAGACGGGTCTGCTTGCGCGCGGACTGAGTGCGCATCCCTGCCCGCCGCCTGCATCCATGTCAGCCATTACCCGCAAGACTGCTGCCCGGTATGCGAGAAGATCGGCTGCGAGTACGGGGGAGAAGTCTACGAGCTGGGGCAACACTTTAAGGTGAACTTGTCCGTCAGACTCTGCGGTCACATATTAGAAAGAAAGAACAGAAATTGTAACAAAATTACAATATGTGTACACTAAGTTGACGGATTTAGGTCTGAATGCTTTATAACTATATATTTTCCGTTGTAATTGCTCTTTTTATCTTTTTAGCCCTTAACATAGTGACCAAATAAAAGTGTTATAATTGGTTACACCGTAATTCCATCACCAATAATTGTTTTAAGATGAGTGACCTGGTGACTTTTTCAGTGTTTGTTTAAAAATTAAATGAATGGCTGATTCAAAGATTTGATATTGGTTCTAAAAGGAAAATTCTGAATATGTAGCGTAGCGCCATCACGTGGCTCATGATAAAGTTAAAGGGCCAGTTCACCCAAAAAAATCAATATTTGTCATATTTTACTTACCCTCATGTTGTTCCAAACCTGTGTTTCTTTCTTCTGTTGAACACAAAAGAAGATATTTTAAAGAATGCTGGTGGTAACCAGTTCACGGCACCCATTGACTTCCATAGTATTTTTTTTTCTACTATGGAGCTCAATGGGTGCCATTGAAGCCTAGTTCACACTACATGGTTTTAAAACGTCGGGGTGAACTGTGCGGTTCACACTACATGACTTGCTCTCTGTGAAATCAGGAATGTTCAAGCTGTTGAGTTGTTTACACCACACGACACAACGTGACTGATCTGCAACAGGAACACTACACGAGTTGACAACAACTCCTTCACCCAATGATTCTATCTAGTCTACAAACCATGTTTGTCCAGAAAAACCTGCGATAAAACGAACCGGAAATGACGCGAAACAGCATGTGCGCCAATACCCAGTTAAGAAGACAAAGAACACAACAGACAAATATGGACGTCAGACAAAAACTAGTGCTTTAAACTGTTTGTGTGATGATTTTCTCTGAGAAAAAATGTAAAAAAATAAGATTTACCCGGTGAGTTCAACCCATGCCGTGCTCTGATTGGCTGTAGCTCATGACATCACTGAGGTTAAGTCATGCGACAGCTCTGGATATCTAGCATGCTATGGAATCCCCCGCAATTTGCACGTGATAACACCCTGACCTGTCGGCAAGCACAACGATTTGCAAATCGGGCTTAAAATCATGTAGTGTGAACTAGGCTTAACTGTCTGGTTAACGACATTTGTGTTCAACAGAAGAAACTCATACAGGTTTGGATCAACTTGATAATGAGTTTCATTTTCATTTTTGGGTGAACTAACTCAGAATAAAAGTAGCCCTTTATTTCTGAAAGATAATAGTTTGATTTGAGCCAATTCCTACATACCCATTCATATGCATAATTAATCATTGTGCAAGTTAAAAGCTAATACAGTAGGTTTCTTGTTCTGAGTCAAGGTGAAGAACAAATATGATGCACTCTAGACTGGAATCACTAAGGGCAATTTAATACTGTTTAAGGAATTGAAGAATGAAATATCTCTAGTAGCAGAGGCTTGGAACAACCAGGCTTATATGTGCTTCATTATCTCCTTGATTTGGTTATTATGGCTAATGGGGAATCCTTGAAGGGAAAATTGAAGCCTTCTGACAGACTCCAATGAATACACTTTCCCTGAGCTGACATCATTTTCTTCCAGTCCATTTAACCCAACTTCCAGTACTGTCTGAGCCACAGGTGGTAATGTGGCTCCTACTTAAACAGCCGTGTGGGAGTGGAATTTGATTGCATTTTTCATATTATAGGATATTTAAACGCTTTGTTGGATTGGCACAACATCAAATGTCTGCATTAAGCGAGCGATTTGATAGTACTGCTGGTTCTGTTTAAAAAGCCTTTTGAAAGAATAAAGTAATACATGTCTTTTGATGGAATGGCTATTTTCAAATGATGATTTACACTTGATTTACAGCCCTCAGCATGCCATCATTGTACCTGTAACAGCGACGGTATCGCCCACTGTCAGGTTGCAGACTGTGTCCCTCCACCATGTGTTAATCCAGTCTATCAGGAAGGGATATGCTGCCCTCAGTGCATGGATGGTAAGGTTATTTTAGAATTTAAAAGAAAACTTTGCCATGTCTGTAAGGCTGATTAAACTTCTGTGCAATTGCCTCGGTCTCGACTAATGCAGTATGACATTCTCATAGCCTTCACACATAAATGGAGGGCACAATTGTATTTGGTCTTTGGTAATGATGCTGTATGTAATATCTTCATTCAATAACAGATGGGGAGGTTCAGATGCCGGGCCATGTGCTACACTGGTTTCTGCACCTGAAATAAGATATCGCTCCTTATGAGTTTACCTTTCACCGTATTGTTTTCTCTGTACACTGTGAAGTATGAAGGCAATTATAGAGTTTACAGAGACCAAAGATAAGGCAGGCAGGCAAAACAACAAAACACACATAAATCAAAGCACATACTTCACCAATGTGATAAATAATCAGTTCCTCAAATAGTTGCATTTTTGTAGATACAAATTCCCTCAGTGTTGGAAAAAGTTTTCTGTTAATCTAAACCAACTTTAAAATTAAAATAAAACATATCAGTTTCCTAACGTAACCTCAGTTCTCTCTAGAAGAGGGAACAAGTATTGTACAAGTTAGCTTACGCTACTTAAGTTAGCTTACGCTATGGGAAAGATTAATCTTTTCGAGATATTAAAGCCAAAAATTCTCCTTAATTTGTGTATCCATTGTCAAAGCAGTGCAGCAGCTAGCAGACTAAGAGAAGGCTGACTAGCGTGCTCACTGGCTGCCCTGAGGCAACTGCAGCAGCATGATGTCACGCTCAATGAAGGGCGCTAGCGCCCTCATCGCATCACAACCTGCCAGAATGGGCTTGGCTTAGCGTATATAAGCAGGGGCTCGAAGGCTGTTTCTCTGGTTTTCATCGACTGAAAGTCACTCGTGGCGCGAGCACGGCAGGTTACGCAATACTTGTTCCCTCTTCACGCCCACCAAACGAAACAAAAAGCTGCTCCGAGCGCCTGAAGGGGGTGGAGCGCGCAATGTAAACCCTTAGCGCCCTGACTGAGCAGAGAGAACTTTGCTCTCGCTATCGGATGATGTCAAAGCCGATAGAGAAATGACCTGCGCTCTGAAAGGAGTGCCAATCATAGCCATGTCAAAGTTTGAGGATGACTTTAGAGTCATTTGGCCCGAACTCGAGACAGCGTCTGTAAGTACACCACACGTTTAACTGATGACAGAGCAGTCAGAAAAACGGTTTTGAGTGACAGGTACTTTCACTCGACGTATTCTAGTGGCTCAAAGGGAAAAGCTTTCAGGGCCTTGAGGACCAATGAAAGATCCCACATAGGAACTGGATTTATCCTTCTGGCTCCTCTAAGCAAGTGGATGACAAGCTCGTTTTTCTCTTAGTGACCGGCCGCACGTCCACTCTGCGAACGCTGCAATGGCCGCCACATAGACTGTAAGCCTGGATGGGGACCTCCCCTTACACAACAGCTCTTGTAGGAAACTAAGCAGGGCAGGCGCAAGACCCATGCCCGTGGGTACAAATTTTTGTCGGTGCACCATTTGGAGAACACAGACCATATAAACGCGCAAGTTTTCTGGTAGAGGGAGATCTAGACTATGTAATTGTGTCCATCACTCCTTCTGGCAGGGCAATTGGTACCCGTTGATCAACCATGCGTGTAGAGACCAGACCTCTGGATGGGGATGCCAGATTGAGCCATGAGCTTGAGAGAGGAGAACTGTTCTCACCGGAATTGTCCCTGAATAGTTTGTCTGGGCCGTCGTTCAGGTGGCCTGGCACATGCACAGCTCTTAGTGAGCACAAATGATGCTGAGACCAAATGAGGAGGCGTTCTGTTAGATTACAGAGGTACCGGGATCTGACACCGCCCTGACCGTTCACGTAGGACACCACTGACATGTTGTCCAAATGGACTAGAACATGGTGGTCCTGTATGAATGGAGGAAACGCTTCAGCACATTCTCGACCGCTATCATTTCCAGACAGTTTATGTGAAGGAGCTTCTCTTGGTCTGGCCACAGGCTAAAGACCGGTTTGCCCTCGAAGAGAGCACCCCAACCTGAGTTGGACGCATCTGTCGAGATTACCTTTCAGTATGAGGAAAAAAAAAACCTCTGGAATCACAATTAATTTGGGTTAATTCAAAATATTGCTACTCTCAGTTTCTCTTAATTTCTTTTTATTTTATGTGGATTAGTGTTTACACTTGTTTGAGAAATCAACCAATGAATGTCTTTTATACAGCTGGAATAATTAATTTTTATACAGATAATGGGCTTCATTAATAAACTCTCTCTTTGTGGCTCCAGGGCCCAACTGTTACGTGAATGCCTCAAGGACCCAAGTGATCCCTGGAGGTGAGCCAGTGTGGGTCGACTCCTGTACTAAATGTCGATGTCATGAAGAACAGGATGCAGGTTATTGGGAGGGCCACCGTCTGGCTATGTGTTCCCATGTCCGCAACTGCCAGCCTGATGAGGGCTAAACTGAGGAAAGAGGTCAAAAATGGGGTCATCTGTCATCCCAATTTATAAAATGGGTGACAAAAACTCAGCAGATATCTAAACCACACATTTCCTGATGAAAGTGTTGAGGATATATAGCTCACAACTTTTTAATTATTAAAGAACAGTCTGTTATTAGTTAATTAGTTTTATGATGTCTTTACTACCTTTTTGGGGCTTGGTAGTTGCATAGGCTGTCAATGGAAGAACAGAAAGCTCTCAGATTTCATTAAAAATATCTTTTTCTGATCCGAAGATGAACAAATATCATGTGAATTTGGAACTACAGTACATGAGGGCGAGTAATTAATGACAATTTTAATTTTGGGGTGAACTAACCCTTTCACATTCCAGTTAATGTAAATTGAGTGGGTATATTATTACCTTTCTTACTAAGGGATATCCCTAATGAACCAGGTGATAGAGCTTAGTTTTGAGACACCTTTTTAGCATGGTTATAAATAGCACAGTGAGCATATTACATTGTTCATATGCCTTTTAGTATCTACAGTGCAGTTGTGTTTAAAAAACGTTGACATTGGGCACTGTGCAGTGCACAATTGCACCTGCAGATGTGATGATCTTACACTAATCTTTGTGATATTTTTTTAAATATTTATATGTATGATTTGTAGTACTGTTGTTTACATAGTTGTCTGCTTCAAATGCATGAAAATCAAAGTATATTCAGACTTCAAGTCTTTCATTACTGGTATGCAAGCATGGAAACAGCTAATGTAGCATGAAACACAAACAAACTGACCTATAAGAAATGAATCATATATAAATAAAGCAGACTCATTTCTGCTTTATTTCTGTTCTGACACTTCATTCAAAGCTGTGGGAAAATTGCTACTTTTTTCGAGGCCTGCATTTGCAGCAATGACACAGAATGTACACAGATATGAATAAACCATAAGTGATCTATGTGTCTTGTCTTATTATCCCATATATAAATCTGGAGAATGTTTGTGGTGTTATATCTACTAGTTTATTGCAACATCTGTCACGTAAAAAAAAAAAAAAAAAAAAAAAAAAAACTTTTTGAGGAACATATTATTGAGTTTCCTCCGCATGGCTGACAGTTTAGAGATACGATGTTCCCTTTCCAATAAACTGCCAAGTCTCAGAGCAGTGATTTGGACTGGTGCTGGAAAAAGGTGGGTGTTATAATAATCAGGTGTAAATATGAGATGTATTACTTTGTTCAAATCCATTTAGCCTCATAACAGTTTTCTTATAAACGTATAGACATATGGCATTCTACATTCGTTGCACCCAAGAAACCCAGTAACACACCATCAAGTTCTTGTAGCATCAGATTTATTGATTGTATACAAAAAGTATGTTTGATATGACATAATGCATTCTATATAAGATCTAGTATTTTTGACATTCAATGTACAAAAAACCTAGCAAGTCTTTAAAAATGGGCCCCAGACATGAAGACCTGAGGCCGTCAGTAGTTTCTTACGCAAGTCATTGTGTAGGTGTGGAATACTTTCCCACTTCTGTTTCTCTCTCACATAAACAAGCATCGAGCACAAGATGGAGTTCTTTCCAGAGAATGACTGAGGGCAAAAAGGGAGATGAAGGAGAGAGGATGAGCATTACGTTTAAGTATGTGTGCGCGCGCGAGTTCTCGGGATGGGAGGGTTTGCTGACCCAAGGGTGAGATAAAAGAATGGCATCACAATAAAAAGCGCATTCATTGTGGCACTGGTGTGATTTCGCGCTATAAAGCGAGAGTTGCTGAAATGAACGGTGAATATATAGCATCCTGATCTCAAGGACAGCATTTGTGCTTCGCAAGGTTGGTAATGGGAGTTGTGCGAGCTTCACTTGATTGCATTTGTTGGCACAAGAAATATGAAAAACGTATTAATGGAAAAATAAGATGATTGTATATTGGTATACATGAATATACTTTTATAAACGGCAATAACATTTCTAATATTACTGAAATCCATTCAAAAGACTAAAGAATATATCTATAGCGTAGTCTTTAATGCAGCTTATTTGCCAGTGGGGCAATATAAGAAGGAATTAAGATCAAATTAATAAATTGTATCACCAGACTAACTTTCAAAAATGCAGTTTTCACCATATACATTTTTCAGAACATTGCCCTTAAAGGTGCACTCAGTAATTTTATAAATATGTAGATAAAAAAAATCTCTTGCTCTCTCACAAAGCCTGCAAAAACAGTAATATTGTGAAATACTATTAAATACTGTTTTCTATTTTAATTATGTTAAAATGTCATTTATTGCAGCGATGGCGAAGGTAAATTTTCTGCAATCATGCTGATTTGGTGCTTTATGAAACATTTCTTATTATGCTGTGCTGCTTAATATTTTGTGGAAACAGTGGTACTTTTTTTCATTATTCTTTGAAATTTGAATTATACTTACACATTTATACATACTATAAAAATGATTATGCTTTATCTAATCAAAAAAATTGTGGCAAAAGATTACAAACAATATTGTTAATTAAATTTAGCAAATTAGAATTGATTAAAAATTAATTAAATTAATTCCTTAAAAGTTAACCATTTAAAATTAGTAAAACTTACAACTTAAATTGAAACATAAATTGAAGTCACCATTATGGTGATCTGTGTTTGTTTTAAAATAACGGTTTTCTACTACTTGAGTTTCTTCTAGCTGAATGATAGTATCAATTTCTTAAAAGACCAGCCAACAAAAATGACTGAGTACACCTTTAAATTGAGAGGTATAAAAATAAAAAGTTTCCCCAAAAAAATTACTATACATTCGAAAGTACCATGATGTGTCAGGCCTGATATGTGTCTCTCCAATATGTTGGACCCTTTACACCATATGGACTTCTTGATTCCATTTTTTCAAAACAATTACGATAATGTAAATGAGAAGCACTCATTTTTTTTTCTCTCCTTCAATTTAATACATGCCTTGATACAAGAACCCAAAAAAGAAATAATCCCATCTCACTCTGACTCAAACGGATTCCTTTTCATTTGCCAAGATATTTCGGGATGAGCATAATGTCTTTTTAATATGGATATTGGCTTGAAATCTCATTCGAGTTAAAAGGTTTCAGGATTCACTGCATTCTGCAAAACTGTTCTGAGCATTTAAAATACAGGTCACAGAGCTATAGTAAATATTACTGAATAAAATCAATGAACAGTTCTGAATACTCGACTATGTGCAAAGAGAGGGCATACTTCTTTAAATTAAACTATAGACATAATCTTTAATGCTATTAATGCAGGCAAATTCAAAGCGCTTAAGGCAAAATTGTGTCAGGTAAGTTTTAGCAGATATTTTGCTTGATGGTGTATGTACAAATACGGCATGACAGAAGTGGTGCACTTTTAACTGACAGGTAGTGGCACCAATGAGACAGAGGTGATGAAATACTTAAGGAGGAAACCAATGTTACACAGTGACTGCTTGGGTCAGCAGTTAAGACGGCACAAATGCACACACAGAAATGAAATAGGTTGGTGAGGCTAAACTGAAAGGCATGAGAAGAAAAGGAAAGGAAATGTGTATTTTAAAAAGGTCAGGGAGAGTGTCTGGGCTCTCATTAATGACTTCCTCTGTGCTGGACTGAAAGAATCGTTGATAGCACAAAAGAACGTCCACACACTACGCAGGAAAGCCGATAAGAGAGAAAAAAATAGCTAGCTCTCCCCTCACATTTACCCCTCATAAAACATCTGAAGGCATCAGCTTGGTGTTTTCAGGCAGTAAAATAAAATGGTAATAAGGAACTGTAAAACAAGTTTTCAAAGTGTAATAGGGTCCAAAATGAACATTCTCCAAATGCCAATTGCGAAAAAAGTTCAAAAGCCCACCCGAACTCCTTCTTTGACACATAAATTATTGATCAAAAACAATTTTTCAAAAAGTTTTAATGTTTTTGATCAACATCTCTTGTTTTTGATAAAAACACTCACCAAAACTGCATTTATTTGATTAAAAATACAGTTAAACAGCAATGTTGAGAAATGAATTAGAATAGCAGCAATGACAGTCTTTCTTCAGTATCAAGAAATCCTGAAGAAATCACTCTAGTATGCTGATTTGGTACTAAAAAAAAGACAATACTGAATTTAAAGAATTAATTTTTTACATAAAAAAATCTTCCAAAACTCTACACATTAAGATATAGGCCTTGACATAAAAAAATGAAGTAAAAAAGGACTTTTTACAAATCAACAAAGGCTGAATTTAGCTTCTAATGATCTGTGCTCTCACAAATATGCTAAAAAAACAAAAATGCCAGGCCATAAAGACATGATTGTGGTCTGTAAATTTTCTCAATTCACTCAAATTGGCAGGTGTGAAAAAAGGTTGATTTTGGACCCTGGCTGAATATTTTATGATACTGGAAATATCAAACCAGAATTTATATATAGCCTCTGTAGACTCTAAGACTGAACGATATGTGCATTATTTGATCAATGCACTCATAACTAACTTCATCCTTCAAGTTTATAAAAAGAAAGCATTGATATATGACAGGTCTAAATATGAATCTTTGAGGCAAATGAGAGTAAACAAAGAGAGAGTGGCTCGTCACACAGTCAGTTTTGAGAAGGTGGTGATAGATACAGAGGTCTGATCATCAGTAACTTCTACAGAAGCTTCTCTATCTCCAAGCGAAAGTTCTTGCCGTTACTCCGGGCATCTACACGGCAGCCAGAAGATCTGCAGTGACAATCCCCTTGGATCATATTGACTGACACAGTACATGTGCTTGTAGGACTAATCAAGATCCAGTCATTACATAATTGTCCCCAGAATTCTCATGATAATACCGCGACGAGGATATCATCCTCAGAAATGGTTAGAAGTGTTTTCATGGTTGACGAAATTCAGCTTAGTCCCAAGAGACGATTCAAAATAAAAGAGAGAGCAAGAGATAGAGATAATCCAAAGAGCCAACTTCAAGCACCAATTTATCAACCTCACATGATCCACCAACATCTGTGATACGAAAGAAGAGATTTGAACACTGCAAGCATCGCAGGTACAAAGACACATTCGCTTTTGAAATGTACAGTATGTTCTGACTGACTTACATCAAGTGACCAAGCAGTTCTTTGTAGATCATCATCAGATGTTACTCACCTCAACTGAACAGTCCTCCCGCTAACAGCCTAAAAGCTTGTACTGATCCTCAAGGTCTGAAAAAAACAGCCTTTGGGGTATAACGATGATGTTTCTGTCCTTCCAGACACCGCGTGCACATCTCGATCTGGATCAGGATAAGAATCCACAACAAGCTTCCATGTATTCCTGAGAACTATCCAGCATATCACTGCTGTATCATAGGAAGATGACCCTGGGCAGAGTTTGTGTTGTGTGTGCGTGTGTGTGCTGAACTTTAGCAAGGTCGTGGCCTCTCGGTCAAGACATGGTAGCTTTCTATCCTTTGAAGGGTCTGGGAGGAGGCTTGCCGATTTCTACGGAAATGTTGGTATAGAGCGGATACTTCTTCACTGACACCACTCTGTACATCAGTGAGCTGATCCCATCTTTCCTCATGGTGTTCTTGGTGTTCTGGATCTTACTGAACCTAAAGAAAGAAGAAATTCAAACCGTATTAGCTCTGTCATGGATTTACAAAAACTGAAGAGACAGAGAAAATTCACTTCAAACAAATTGTTGTATCTTATTTACTCCTAAAAGTTTCTTAGTAGTACCTTAAAGGGATACTCCACTTTTTTTTGGAAATAGGCTAATTTGACCACTCCCCCAGAGTTAAACAGTTGAGTTTTACCGTTTTCAAATCCATTCAGCCGATTTTCTGATATTTAGAAGAATATCAGTAACCAGACAGTTTCTGGTGTCATTATGGAAGTCAATGAGACCAGAAACTGTCTGGTTACTGATATTCTTCTAAATATCAGAAAATCGGCTGAATACATTCGAAAACGGTAAAACCCAACTGTTTAACTCTGGGGGAGTGGTAAAATGAGCCTATTTCCAAAAAAAGTGGAGCGTCCCTTTCAGGGTATGCATTACTATTCAACAAAAATGCCACTTTTAGGGGTTGATAAGATACAAAGTCGACCCTTTAAGGATAATGCACCAGTGGCAAGCGTGTAGTACCCCATTTTTCTCTGTGAAATACCAAAAGTCATTATGGACTAATAATCTTCTCAATCTGCAGCTCTGAAATTAAATATGCTGCAGATTGGAAGTCAATAATCTCAATGGTTCTCCTGTCTTGTAACCAAACACCATGACCTGCTCCATAGGTGCCATCATTGATTTGAAGAGCTGAAGATAAAATGTATCAGTTAAAAGCATTGATTTTGGGTCTATTCATAACACAAAAAGATAAATTGGCTTCAGGAGACTTGGGGTATGGTGTACAAGTCGTATTTTTTATATATAGTTTGTTGTTGTTGTTGTTGTTGTGTTGGAGCTTGACAGTCCACACTCACTAAAAAATATATGTAAAGATTCTATTAAAAAATGTCTTTGTGCTTCAAGGAAAATAACAGGTTTGGAACACCATGTTTTTGGTGGACTATTCCCTTAGCAAGGTTCGGGTCTCATGCCAAATGTATGTTCAAATGCTTAACTGCCACAGCATAGAGCTAGTAATACCAAGCTCCTTGGTCTAACTTTCAGGAATTGTCAAACTGATAAAACAGATACTTTTAAGTCACTACCAAATAATAAAGTCAAAAAGGGTAAGTATCATAATACAGAGCACTTACATAGGGTTATACCAATGTCAACCAGCAGGGGGTGAAATAACATTTATAAAAATGCACAGAGCATCACTCTCACAAAGAAAAAGAACAAATGGACCACAGTTATCATGTATCAAAACAACAAACATACATTTTATGAGCCATATCGAACATTTTCAAACAGTTTATGCAATATAACAAGTTTTTACATTTCAATACAGTGGAGAAAAGAGCATTTTGGTTTGGGCTCTGGAAAATAAGAGAAAATGAGATTAGTATATGAGACTCCTGTGGTTTATCAATAAAATGAGAGGTTCCTTAAGCAAAGTATAGGATTATTCAGGAGCTGCGCTTCCCCAGAAGTGTTTTATATTACATCTTAATCTCCCATCCCTTAAGACACTTTAAAAGATATTCACTTCAACATTTCTGCCTTAGCCGAAGATTAACTGTACTAATAAATAGGACACTTGCTCTGAAACATACCACAAAAGTACAGTAGGAAAGAGTTCAAGTTGTCCATTAAAGGGTAGCTTGATTTATGCGACGCAATCAACTTCCATATCAGTGTAGGTACCACAAAGAATATTAGAGTCTGCAGATAATGATTTATGTACACCGCTTGAATGAAATTGGAGTATTTGAGATGGCTCACACTCAACTAGAATTAAAATTCATGCGGATCAGTGTGCCGTAGGACTAACTAATCTGGAAAAGGTTGATGAATAGTAGCACAGTTCCTCCGGCAAGCATAGCGTCTCATTATGGAGGTTGATGCTCTTCTGCAGATTGACCAAACAAAGACGGCTGTGGCAGTAACAGAGCTGAAGAGAGGGCAACCATTCATCAATTCTTTCTTGCAACTCTTTAAAAACGGTGCGCTTGGCAAACACAGCAATTTAAACCATGAAGTATGTCTAAAAAACAAATGACCTAAACCTGTGTGACAGGAAATTAAAACAAAACTTAAAGTGCCGGGAAGTTATCACAACCTAAATGATGCAGGAATTAACATCTTCCCTATATGAAAATATACATCAATCAGCACAACTGTGTTCAACTTTGATAATAATAAGGAAAATTGTATAGGTATTGGTCGATATTTGGATATTTAATTGTGCATTTCATTTTATGTATATGTATATGCAATAAATACATAAACATATGTATTACAGTTTTTACTGTATTTTTGATTTACTGTATTTTTTAAAGGGAAATTTGGGTGAAAAGTGATCATTTGAGGTACAAACATGTCATTACAAAGACACAAGGCCCAAGAATAAATGTATAACGTCAAGGTTACGACTGTAACCTCTGTTCCCTGAGAACAGGGAATGAGACACTGCGTCAATGACGCTTTGGGGAACGCCTTATGGGTGACAGGCGTCTGAAATCACAATCAAATCACGGCAATCACATTGACCGGTGACAGCCCAGACATTTGATTGTGATTTAAGACACCTGTCATGCCTGAGGCGTTCCCCAACGCGCCATCGACGCAGTGCAAGTCCCCTTTCGAAGGGGAACTACTAAATGCAAACTGAAGCTACATAAATACATTGTCCACCCTACGGTTATCGACAATTTACAGGGGAAATGAGGCAAAATCCTACACATTAACACAGGAAGTATGAAAAATCTGAATAAGTAATGGTTGAAAGAGCTGCATACATAAATGTCAGTAATCCACAGTATTTCCCAAATCAGCTTTCTTTTATCAAATTTCCTGCTCAACTTTAAAAGGCTGTTAGGTTTGAGACTAAACCTCTTATCACGTACAAACGAGCCATCTTAGAATAATCCCCACAAGTCTCTAATGGAGGCAATAAAATCTAGAGAGGAAGGGATCATACTCTAAATGACTTCCCATTATTCTAGTTATGGTGCTAATCAATTATTAATCAGATGCCCAGATGAGTTGTGACTCTACCACCTACACTGACTGATGCATGTCTGTGTGTTATATCAGCCCTGTTTCAGAGATGCAGTTGAGATCCATTAATCTCAGACCGCACTTCCTGATATATTGATTGTCATTGAGCCACAGTGCCCACATCTGTGTCAGTCTGTTGATGTTCGTCATGCGCACGGATAGCTCACTTATTTTGTACACTTAAATGGAGCTTTTCTGACTAACAAAATAAAACGGCTGTAAAATTGTACCATAAGTCTCTTATGCTCATCAAGGCTGCAATTATTTAGTCAAAAATACAGTAAAAACAGTAATATTGTGAAATATTAATACAATTTTTAAAAAATTATTTCAGGATTCTTTCATGAATAAAACTGTCACTTTTGATCAATTTAATGATTTCTTGCTGAATAAAAGTATTAATTTAAATGATTAAATTTCAATTTTAATCATTTTAATAAAAAAATATAAGAACCACGTTTAAGTGGTAGTGGTGCATCTGGGTTTAAACACACATTTCAATCAGCAAAAACTTTATTTAATTAGATATTAATGTTTCTTGAGCACCAAAACAGCATACATAGAAGGAATTCAACTTTGCTATAACAGGAATAAATGATAATTTAAAATATTTTTACAACAGGTAATTTAAATGTAATATTTCACAATATTACAGTTTTTACTGTATTTTTGATACAATAAATGCAGCCTTAGTGAGCATAAGGGACTAAAAAAATTAAATCATGTATATACTGCATAGATGGATGGACGGACGGACGGACGGACGGACGGACGGACGGACGGACGGACGGACGGACGGACGGACAGACAGACAGACAGACAGACAGACAGACAGACAGACAGACAGACAGACAGACAGACAGACAGACAGACAGACAGATAGATAGATAGATAGATAGATAGATAGATAGATAGATAGATAGATAGATAGATAGATAGATAGATAGATAGATAGATAGATAGATAGATAGATAGATAGCCTGCATTGTATCTGTATCCTGTTTATTCCTGCAAGGTTTTGATAGAGCTGCCCTGGGTTAATTGAACAGCATAAAATAAATGTTTCAGCGAACGAAAAAGGGCGCATTTTCCGGTCTGATGGTTGTACTGAAGGTGGATCTCAGCTATCGAAACTGCATCATTTTACCCGTTTGAGACAGAACACAAACAAATGACCTGTCTGTGACAACAGGCCTACTTTAGCGTGACCTGTTTCAATTCATTAACTTCAGAAAAGACACCTCATTCATTTCTACCCATGTTCTTATGTCCTCTCCAGTGAAATTGAGTTTAGCATTCACTCGTGGCTCCTTGGGTGGGCCCCGCTCATTACTTCGATTGTCTGAGCCACTTGTAGGAAAAAGACAAAAAGAACGAGGGAGACATGAATAGAGAGATAGAGAGTGAATGAGAAAGAGAGATCAAGGGGGAAAAAAAGAATAAGAATGAAACTGAGCAAAAGAGAATAAATCACTGACTCTTATCTTTGCACAGTGAGAGCTGAGTGAAACCTCCTACCAGAGAAAAGACCAATCCAAACTTTTAATGGCATTTCTTTTGCTTCTGTCTTGCCATTTTCGCTCAAAGCTTTCCCAAGATTGACAACCACCAAGAAAGAGTGGACCAACCTGCAACTGCAGGAATCGTTTTGCAATTAGTTTCTCCACTGTGAAGCTTTTCTACCTGGAAACGATCTGGCTTTCAGCCCACCGTCCGAGGATAGGCTTATCGACTCATTGATTGGGCTATTTTACACATGGTGACGTCTGAGCTATTCAAGCATTAAGAACCTCCGCCAGCTGGCATTAACACACACACACAATCATATTTAGACTGAATACGTCTTAAAAAGAACATTTTTATAGCCCCAGATAATTGAGTGACAAAAGCTGGACAAATTTAGCAATACACCAAACAAGCAATTATAACGAGTCACTAACTGGGTGGATTATTACAGCTACTGCAATGTTCACAGTTATTATTTTTCTTTTGACAAAAATGTTTCTCAATTTCAAGCAATATTTAATTTTGTCTGTCATATTTTACTAAATAAAATATATAGGGCGTCACTGGAAAAAAACAGCAATGCAAGTTTGAGACCTTGTACCTTAATATAACAGCTTAAAATGGGTATCGGGCTATGAGTGCAGAGACGCTCCGCGTGAGTGTTTTTTTTTTTTTTTTTTTACGACAGTAACATTAAATACAACAAAAACGGAATTCCTGCAAAGTGTGCCTTTAAAGCATAAATAGTTGTTGCTGCGACAAATAGTGAGACTGGCTTGTTTCTGAAGAAGTTGTGCTTGACATGCAGCATTTTCACCCTTCCAAATTAGTATGAGGAATTATTTGTTGTGTGATTTGTTTGTGCTGAATGGTTGCAGTTTAGAGCAATTCCAATTTATAGAGGGCATTTATTTTTGTTCTCACACACAAAGTGTGCACATAAAACAGCCTCTCAGTACTAAATTGAGTTCTTTTTCGCTGCTTAATGCGAGTAAACCGTCAAATATACACAGAATAACACATTACAATAACAATATCATATTTTCTTCAACAGTATATCTTAATTAAAATAGGTTCATTCTTCTGTTCTTTATCACTGATTTTTTTTAAGATATAACCAAGGATATACTATCAAACAAAATAACTTAAAATTAATAAACAAACATGATTTGAATGTTACATTATGTTAATGAAGCAAAATAGTACAGCAATAATTTGAATGATAACTCACTGCTGAAACTAGATCAGGTCTAGGCTGGTTTGGTGCTGACCTAAGTTGGTAGACCAGACAGACAAAACAAAACACCCACAAAACTTTCCATGATGGTGTTTGGATCAGTGAAGGTAATTGCAAGAATACAAACTGCCTGAAGACTGTAAAATGACAGAAATATCAAGCAATGTCTAATATCTGCAGTGCAAAAGGTTCTGCTGTGTTTTAGATTTAGTCACAAGAATAGGCTAGGATACTTTAAAGTGTCATGAAACCCCAAACCAAATTTTCTGAGATTATAACAGAGGTATGTGTGTTGAACACCATTGAAGACAATGTTAGCATCTGTTAGATTTAATAATAAGGTTAAAATGGTTAAATTTGAGGTTTTTTCCGCTTTTTTCGTCTTCCGGGTTTAAAATCTTCATTGTAGCGGGTGACGCGGCAGTGCCCTACATAGTGCCTTGATGACTCATCGGTCTTATCCTATGAGAAGACACGGCCTCTTAATTATTCATGACCCCACGTGGATCTTTCCAACGACAGACATGACAAACTGTGATATCGCTTAATAACGTTTGATGAGAGAGGCAATCATGGGACGCAAACTATTTTTTTTTCATGGTGCAAAGTCCAAGTGCGTTGAATATGTTCCCCGTGATGCTGCCAGCGCTAGACAGTTGGTTTGTCATCAAACACGGACACGGCTAAACCTGATCTGTGTGCCGCGAACATTTTCGCGAGAGAGCTCGACAAGTGGAGAATGATGGACTTCGTCTTGTTGACAACTAATCCAAGTTGCGTCTTGCGAGTGATGCGGTATCCCGAGGACTTTCTAACCCTTCAGAGGTGTGTCTGCGCTGGTGTGTGTGTGTGTGTGTGTGTGTGTGTCTAAAATGAGAAGTCATTTATTATGAGGGTTCAGAGGGCGCGTAGACTATGCACTTTCTTTTACTGTCTATGACTATGCACGGAACGGTTTTTTAAGCGGAAAATTAATATTTTTTTTTTCTGAAATGTATTTATAGTGTCTCTATAAACCACTATATATTTTATAATGACATTATAATTGTACATGTAGCCTACATTAATATGTTTTAATTAGAATTACGATTACTGTAGGCTAATATTTGTAGCAGGACATTCACTTACTTTTGAAAGGACTATAATAAAGTGTCAGTGTACTTCATAAGACTTTAATTTTGACAGCTATATAAAAATCTAGCATTTCCTCACGTTTTACCATTGCTTTTTAGTGACAGTCGAAATGCATGTGACGGTGACGTGATGGTCATACAACACCCACTCCCTCCCTTCTTCTCAAAGCTAGCCACGCCCATTTCAGTTGCATTTTTCAAAAAGATTTTGAGCTAGACTTGAGCTGAAAGAGGGGGGTTTCATGACCCTTTAAGTGGTGTGATTTAACTCTTCCTAACAGCGCTTCTGAATCTTAAGCATTCTCATGCACAGGCGGTGGGCGTTTCACATGACACTGCGATGAGGTGGCAGGAGAATAGGGTCTTACCTCTGGGGGTTTGGCTCATTGTGCTTGTCTCTCTCATGCTTGATCATCCTGTAGCGGCCGATTCTCACGTCAGGCCGAGACACTTTCATTCCGTTTAGTGTGATTCTGACAGAAAGGGGGAGAACAATAGAGAAAAATTACAGTTAGCGTATATGAGTTTCATATCGACCGACTGATTGGCCTCACGCAGTCACAACATCGTCTAATGATGGTCATAGTCGTTGTTTAGAGGAGAGACAGAATCACCCAGCTCAAATTACAAACACTTTCTCAGTCAGTTTCTTTTGCGTCCACCTTCACAAATACATTCAAATATGTTCAAGGTATGTACCAAAATT